>CH003363.1:5713-21616 GCA_000149265.1 Ciona savignyi
AACACAACCTCAGCCATACGACAAATACAGGGCAACACTACCCCAGGCATACCACAAATACAGGGCAACACAACCCCAGGCATACGACTAATACAGGGCAACACTACCCCAGGCATACGACAAATATACGGCAACACTGCCCCAGGCATACGACAAATACAGGGCAACACACCCTCTGGCATACGACTAATACAGGGCAACACAATCCCAGCATACCACAAATACAGGGCAACACTACCCTAGGCAAACTATAAATGCAGGGCAACACTACCCCAGGCATACGACTAATACAGGGCAACACTACCCCAGGCATACGACAAATATAGGGCAACACTACCCCAGGCATACGACAAATACAGGGCAACACACCCACAGGCATACGACTAATACAGGGCAACACAATCCCAGCATACCACAAATACAGGGCAACACTACCCTAGGCAAACTATAAATGCAGGGCAACACTACCCCAGGCATGCGACAAATACAGGGCAATACTACCCCAGACATACCACAAATACAGGGCAACATACCCCCATGCACACGACATATACAGGGTAACATAACCCTGGCCCCCGGGCATACCACAGATACACATGAAAATAGATTGGTAACAGGTATGTTACAGGTTTAGTAGGCATAACAAAAAGTAGGCTGTTATGGATCTGGTAGCACAACATTTGGTTTCCCTCAAAGAGTGGAGATAAATCAAAAAAGCTCGGGCAATAGCTGTAAGCTTCTCTAGAAATTCAGTTGTGCGACCAATTTAACCCATTAAATAAATGTCTGACAACGTACTTACCCAACTTTAAAAACGAACAAACACGATTTCTTGCTCAGCATAATGTTATTCGAAACTAAATTGTACAAAAAAACTGGTACGAAAGCACTACTGTTTACATCGCATTTGCGTCACGTGATGAGTGACGCTTTGTTAGAAATTGTCTCGCTTAAAATTACAAAACGTAACACATGTTACCATGTTAGTAACACAGTCCGCTTATAGCGGCTTTAAAAACGTAACACAGCCCGATCTAAGCGGTACTTTTTGGACGGATCGGGTGAACGTGCATGCGTTGACTTTTTTTCGAGCTTATTTTCGAACCCATTAAGGTTTCGTCACTAAGGCCTTTTTTGTTTAGAAGTCTGTTCATGTATCGGTCCGAGGATCCAATTTACCAGTGTTGGGTATTATGCTGCCATATTTTGATTGGTGGTCCAACGCACAACCTGTATGCCAGGTAACCAGCTAGTATCCATCACGTACTCGGAACTAGCCGACAGTTTTGACTCAACAACTTTTCTTTTGTTTCTTACCCCTTTTGCTTCTATGGGACCATATTATTGTTGGTTCTGAAAGGTTAGGTCAATTGGTAAAACCATTGTCCTTGCACGCATGAAGGACGTAAGGACTATGGTAAAGGCGTATGCAGTCTGCAGGCAGCCAATAGATTGTTTAATCAAACCCATTTACTGGGTGTTTAGTGGTGTCAATGTGCATAGCACCTAGCACTGGTCGCCTAAATCAAGTTAAAAAATTTGCTGAATTTAGAAACATTAGAAACGTCTCAAACACAACACCCGGCAAAATCCCCAGCAATCGGTAATCTGCCTGTTGCCCGTGTGATAACGCCGATTTTCTATTCAAGGGGTCTGTCTCAACATAAATATCCTAAGAACACAAAATAAACGGCTTTGCACAAAACGAGACATACGTGTTTAGTTGTTCATCACGATTTGACATTTTTTTGTTCATGTATGGTTCCCATTCGTACAAAATTAGTCACAACTTTAATTTATTTGCTGTTAAATTAGTCCTAATTTTCGCAATAATTAACCAAATAACGTTCTATTAACAGCGGTTAGCTTATCTGTCATTTATTTTGTTTTGATTCGAGTGACTCATGAGGAAACTAGTTTTTATCTGGAAACACTGTTGTTGTGGAATCATCAGTGCGTGTTAAATACGTCGAGGGTGTGTTTTGTTCTTTTATTGTATAATTAAATAATTAACGCTATTGATAGTCATACTACGCATTTTTTAGATTACGCATTACAAGAGAATTCGTGATAATTGTTTTATTTAAAAAATAAATATTGCATTTTATTTTTGAACTGAAATGCTCGTGTGTACACTGTAAATATTGACTTTTTGTTTAAATTAGCTGATTACGTTTATTATTTGCACATTAATTTAGGTATTATTTGTACCTTATGGTGTGTAAGCGTAACAATAGGCTTATTTTTTTAAAACAGAACTGGCTGTTTTAAAAATAAAATGTCAGGAAAACATGGAAGGATGGAAGGAAATTTCTCAAAAAAACTATTATATGTCTTACCCAACCTTTGTCAGTGTTGGGGTAAAGGGTTAAGATTACTTTGGGCCAAGATTGCATTGTTTTTATATAAGTGTTTTTCCTTCCTTTAGTGATGTGTGTCGCGTTTATCCGGCGGCCCCATACTAAAAAGTTTCTATGATGATGTCCGGCCCGGTGGTCTAGCGGTTAAGTGCGTCGCCTTTCAATCGAAAGGTTGCAGGTGCGAAACTGGTCGCTAGCTAGTCGGTTGTGTCCTTGGGCAAGGCACTTTACGGACATTGCCTGAACCCAGCGGATTAATGGGTTCTGCCAAATTAAAGGTGTCTAGCATGTACAACATACTGCAATAGCTCTGGTAACCCGACGATGGGCGCGAGGTGATCTGACGATTGCCCGTGTGATAACCCCCTAGGTTTTCCCATTCATGGGGATAAACATGAATATCCTATCCTATCCTATGATCTGGATATTTATGGTCGGGGAGCCCACACTATATTTTTGGATAGCATGCTGGTAGGACGTGCTTTTATGTCCGTTAAATGAATGTACGAGTAATGGGCTACGCTAAAATCATACCAGAAAAGTACCATAAATCTAGATTTTCGAATCCTATTCTAGTCTACTTTTCAGACATTTATGACTAAGAAAATATAGGTATTTTAAAGGAGAAAACTATCGAAGGACTGAGATAAATTTTTTTGCACGAAGCCTTCAAAAAGAAACACTGTAGTACAATTAGAGGTGCAAATTAAAAATGTATGATTCTGAATAGAATTATTCTTTTATAAATTTTGAAACACGGTTTACACACCTTAATTATCATAACAAGACAGTAGACAACAATAATAGGTGACAGAATAGACCAATTAGTTTATAAATTTAAAAAAGAAAAATATTTGTTTTATTTTGTGTCTTAAACTATCTTGATTTTTATAAAAAAAAATTGTAACAGCTATTAATGCATTATCAATCTTATCATATTGATTGCAATGCTAAGCTAAGCTTTACACTGACTGGTACCAAGACAATTAATCTCCATGATTTAATTATGTAATGACTGATAAAGGATAACCCAGCTTTTAAAATAATTGTGATCAAAATAATCAATTAATAGTTGAATTCAAATTAATGAAAAGTTTTGATTATGCAAAGTACATCGCCTCTTTACGCCCTTAAAGCATTATGCTTATTAGCACTGTGCATCAGTTAACGGATTTGTTGTGAGTTAACCAATAACAAAAACAGATAACTAATCTCTGTGTATGTATATACGAAAAAAATCCTTCAGTTAGCATGAATAGTGTATTCAGACTCCATTGTGTGTTACTTTATTTTGCTCTTGAATAAAAAGGATTATCTAAATGAACAGATTTTAGGAGATTTTAGTGAACCATAATTTGTAACTGACAGGGCGCTTTTTAATAAACAGTTATCCTTTAGTTAAGTCTTAATCATTATCTCGATATAGGTGTATATTTACAGCTCTAATGCTTATGCATTCCTTATTCATCAGTAGAATAACGGTAGCTTAATTCAGTGTGCATTATTCTTTCTTAATCGTTCACAAAATCTTGAATGTTAAACTTTTAGTGTTAAGTTGCCTTTTAAACATACATTCTTGGTCTTAGTATCATGCTCTTGTCCTGTTCATCTAAAATATAAACCTACAGTAAGATTTTTTTAGTTCACATAATATGTGGATTGGCCATCATATTTTTATTTTCACATGTAATTTTACTTATGAAGTACATATTCATCCTTTTTATACTTAACTTGTAAACTTCTTGCAGAGAGTGGTAGGTACTTTTTCCCCGATTATACCCAAATGTAACCGAATATGATGGCCTATCAATTTGTTTCAAGGAATACTGAAAAGTTACTGGACGTCGCGCAACTATCGGGTATATTGGTCGCTACGAATCGAAAGCTTAAAGACCTGGACTTAAGCAGTGACGATTATGATTTGTCGGATACACTCAGCGTCGATTTCACAGGGAACTTCTTATGTGAAGTGCCAATGGAACTGTACGATTGGTACTGCCTTCGCACTGTTATAATGTCGAGGAATTATATAAAAGTGATTCCAGATTTTCTAGTGCGCATGAAGATGCTAAAAGTGCTGGATATGAGCAATAACCTTTTAACACATTTGCATGCGTCCGTAAGCGAACTCAAATCGTTGGCTATATTAAAACTAAGCAACAACAGCATTGTTTCAATTCCAGAAGAGATTGGAGGTTTAAAACAACTTGAGGAATTTGACATTAGCGGTAACGAAATTGATCGAATTCCACTACAAGTGGGCGATATGAGGTCTCTATTGCATCTCGACGTTTCAAAAAATAATATTTCCATTTTGCCAGACGAGTTATCTAAGTTACAACTCGTACATTTAGACGCAAGTTCCAATAAGATATCCTCCATACCACTGTGCTTTGAAGAAATTACGTCTCTTCAGCGTCTATTAGTCCACGACAATCCTTTGGTCTCCCCGCCGCTTAAAGTTCTCAAGAAAGGGAAAGTTCATTTGTTCAAGTCGTTGCAGTTGGAGGTGGCGAAAAAGGCTAGGAGCCAGGAGAACGCGTTTACAACAAAGAAAGCTGATGATTTTGTGGCGCAAGTATCTTCCGCTCTTGGTGTTGCTGATGCCCTGGATGCGATGGCCAATGCTATTCCTGACGACACTGAAATTTTCGTCGACACTCCTGTCCGAAATACCTCTCCTGTTAAAACACAAAGCAATGGTTTTATCACGGATTCCCCAACCAAGAGAGTTGAGTCCCCGGCAAAAAAAGTTTCTTCCCCCAAACAACAATCTCCAAAGAAAAAATCACCAAAGAAATCGTCGACTAAGTCTCCTTCAAAGTCGCCAACCAAAGAAATAAAATCAACGCGAAAACAAAGCTTGGCCGAGATCCTGATAGACAAGGTAAAAAGTGACAAGGAAAACATGAACCTAGTTCAGGATAATGTTGTAAAACATAAAGAGAATAACTTCAATCATAATCGTCGCAATTCAAGAGAACCAAAGCCGATTGTGAAATCCAGTTTTCCTGGATACACCCCTCAAGTCAGTAAGGACCAGAAAGCGAAGAGATTAAGTTCCCACGAGCAACCTCATTTCCTGGAAGTTATAAAACCCAGAACAGCGCACCGCAAGAAGCACACAGATGCGGACCAGCTGTCATTCACAATGCGAAGAAAGACCGAAAAAATTTATGAGGAAATGGAGATGCTAGAGTCGTTGAGAGAGAGCATTGGATCGAGATTAAAGATGCCGCTACCTCCTGACCTTATGCCGGCCCTCGCAGACGGGGTTATCTTGTGTCACCTCGCGAACCACCTCAAAGCTCGTTCCATTCCAACCATCCACGTTCCCTCCCCCGCCGTGCCGAAGCTCTCGATGGCCAAGTGTCGGCGGAACGTCGACAACTTCCTAGACGCCTGCAGGAAACTGGGCGTGAAACCGAACTTTCTCTGTGACGTCACAGACATTCTCCACGAGCGGAACATACCCGGCGTGACCGAGTGCATAAAGGAATTATTAAAACTCAATAAACATAAATCTCCCGACCATTCGACACCGCCGCCATCCGTTAAAATAGCATACGCAAATACCGCCAGTCCGAAAAAAGTTATCGCATCATAACTTCAGTATTTATCCATTTGTAGACAATTAAATGTATAAAAAGAACTTGATTTTATGTAAGCTTCCTTGAGTAATCGTTTTCTAAATCTAACCCTTAAAAGCTGTACTCCCAATGTCAATACTGTTCCCCGAAGTTGCACTGGTTCGAAAGTATCGTTGTTTCCAAACTTTGGTACACAAATCATTTAGGGAACTTTGTGCAATTTAAGCTTGCTGTTTTGAACTGTGATCGGCCATTTTATTCATGTAAAATACGTTCCTTCCTTCAGGTTTTCCAAGACCGTTAAAAAGTTGCTGTTTACAGCTTACGTTAATGTTTTTGTGGTGTTTTTCTCCAACCAAAACATTAAATGTTAATTTTAAGGTGAAAATGATATCCTGTCAAAAACAAAGACATTCTTCGTGTATCTTTATTATCATGATCGCAACTAAGCTTTGTTTATGATCCATAGAATTAGAGACAATGTTTTACCACTGTTCTCTTGATTTTTGTCTCCTTTTCTTTTGGATCGTTTTTCTCTCTTTTTTGACGTAGCGGTTCCAAATCATCAGCATTTTACCCGACCTACGCCATAAGGGATCGATAACTTAATTCTACCTTGAATATAATCTGCACTTATTGCTTTGGGGTTTTGCTGCGTCTCTACTAGCACGCAACTATTGCATTGAAAAGCTGCTGTTTAAAGTGATAATGCACATATGTACACAGAAATTCTTCAACTTGTAAACCCTGCTGTAACGAAAAATCATTATATTCGTTCATGCCGCTCGGAATAGGTCAATAAATACGACAAAAATATTGAATATGTTGTCAAAATTGAAGGAACTAAGTGGTGGGATACCAGACCCCTTGCCAGAGTTAAAACAGAGGGACACTTCCATCCCGCATGCTCCTTTTCGAAACAGCAACCTTTCGGAAGAAGAAAAAAAGGCAAGTGTGTAGTTAGTGGTGGGCTACGTCATTTTTTTACCTTTTTAAGCAAAATAGGAAGGGTTTTAGGGTTGGTAAAATACTTATTAGGGGTTGACATGAATGGCTTTAGTGATAAATAAAAGGTGAAAGGATTAAAACCAATTACTTGCTAATCTTTGTTTTAGGTTTTTGGAAGGCGTTTAATGAGAGGCTTTCAGAACTACATGTAATATAAAAGGGTAAACAAAACTAGAGTAACATCTCTAATATATGTCAAACTGTAACCTGACTGATTGCATTAGGTGTTTAAATAACCATCTTGCTCAAGCCCATGGCAATACATTAAGACTGTACTAGTTAGCGATTTGGGCAGTGTATTTCTTTCACGATGAAAACACACTATAGGACCTATAAAAACTTGGAAATCGTTTATAATCGAATTAATGATATAGTATGTATAGTCAGACATGACTGCCAAACGTAATGTTTAATTCAAATAAAAGTCTGTAATTTTTTAAATCAAAATAATGCCACTTAAGTCTCAAAGAAAAGTGGTAGAGCAATCCCATGAGAAGGTCTAAAACCTATAATCCAACAGGATATTTATTAAGACGGGCACATGCTACAAATCTTAGGTCTTTCCCAAATACTTTAGTGTTTTAGTTTTTTCCAACCCAATGCCTAAGTTAAATTAGAAATAAAGTGTCAACAAACATTGGTCTTTCAAAACGCTTTTTATCTATCATGCTGATTATCTCAGCCAATTAGAGTTTTGGTAGCGGTCACAGGGTCATGAATAAAAACTAGCCACTAGGTCAATCGTGCCCTTTAGCAAGGTTTTTTTATGCATTAGGTGACGTATTTTATATCATTCGTAACACATTATCAGTAGGAAGGTTGGGTAACTAGCTAATCCTGCATTTTCTAAGTGAATGCAATTAACACATATTGCGGGAAACCAGTCGCTTAATGTGTTGAACAACATTTTAGTAATATTAATACCAATGATACCAATGTAATAACTCCCACAACCAAACAGGATAATAGATAATTTACTAAAAGGTCAAATCTGGGTTATAATCAGGGACACACGGCAGTATATTCATGTTTTATCACTGTCAATGGAAATGCAAGCGGTTTTATCACACATACAATGTCTGATGACCCAATGCCCATGTTAGGGTTACTAAAGCTATTACAATGTATTGTATGATTAAGACCTGTTATTTTAGTTAACTCATTGATGTGTCAGACGTTATACCACTTGTGCCCAGCACAGAAAAACCCGACACTTATACCATAGTATACCCACTGTGTCAGATGTTACACAGCTCCCTATTAAACATTGGTTTCCACAGACAGCCATACGCAATGCACTTCGTTATTTTGCACCCAAGCATCATGCATTATTGTCACCAGAATTTGCCCACGAGCTCAAAACCTACGGCCATATCTATATGTACAGACTACTACCCGACTTTGAAATTAAGTACGTTTTGAAGATATAAGATAGGATTTTGTGTTTTATTTCTGTGAATTGGAAAATGCTAGGGGCATTATCACATGGCCGATCATTAAATAACCTCTCACCCATGGATCCTTTACAGTGTGTTATATATGTGATTTAATAGTTACTTCAATTTGATTACAATCTAATGCTCCAATGGGTCCAGAACATGTCTGCCAAGTGCATTGATCCAGGTCACAACCAGCTAGCTAGCAATAAGTTTCAACATTATTAATTGGTGAATACCTAGCGTCAGTAATAGAAAACTATGAAAATATATAAACTACATATAAAGTTGTGTCCCAACCCTTGTAAACCACAAAGGTTTTGAATTAGTATATATTATATATTTACATTTTTTTGTCCACCCTTTAGTAGTTCCCACATTAATTAAGAAAAAGTATTTCATCAGATCAAATTTTCCTATTTACTTTTTATATGCATTACATGTCGGTTCATTTTCATTCAAGTTAAAACACAGATAACTTTAACTTTTTTCATTTCAACCTGAAATTTAACACTAATGTCGCCTATCCTCCTATTATGCGAAATTCAATCATTAATTTTAAATGCGACCTATAACCATCGTTAAATCCCTTAATATATATTCCTACAACTACCAGGATACAAATGACATTTCCATCCTTTACAGGGCCTACCACATTGACATGTTCCCGTGTAAATGTAAGCACGCTGCAGCAATAATGGTGATGATTATGAACAACCTAGACCACGCAGTTGCACAGGTTATTAGTTTGTTTATGTTATTCTATATCATTATGTACTTGTGACGCTTATGCACTGTCATTAAACACTTGGGATGGCAATGCACTGTTATTATACACTTGTGACTGCTATGCATTATTATACCATTGTGATCGCTATACACAGTATTACCTATACACTTGTGATGGAAATGCTCTATTATAAACTTATGACTGCTATGCACTGTTATTAAACACTTGTGATGGCTATACACAGTATTAGACACTAATGATGGAAATGCGCTATTATACACTTGTAACTGCTATGCGTTATTATACCATTGTGATGGCTATGTGTTGATTTTTACATTGTATTATCTACAGCAACTGTAACTACAATTTTTAGAAACTATGCTGTACCATTTTTAGCAACTGTTACTATCATTAAAAATGGTTTATTATACAGCAAACTATTATGCTATCGTTAGTCGTTACACAGCTATGCACTTTTATCTCTATCAACTAAAACGTCTCCCTTTCCATAATTATAATAATTTGTGTTCCCAGTTTCCTCATGAGCTTGTAACGTACGGTGGAAATGGTCAAATATTCAGCAACTGGGCCCAGGTGGGTTGCGTACTTTGTTTTTATTTTTATTAATTATAAAAAAGAATATATAACTAAATCACCCAAATCAGTATGACAGGGGTTAATGCACCTGTTTGATGTACATTATTCGTGGTTTTACTATTAGTGCAAATCTACCCCAAATATGCATTTTAGGAGAGGATAGGATAGGATAATTATGTTTATCCTCGTTAATGGGAAAACCAAGGGGGTTAACACATGGGCAGTCGTCAGATCACCTCGCGCCCACCGTCGGGTTACTGGAGCTATTGCAGTGTGTTGTATATGTTAGACACGTACCGGTACCTTTAATTTTGTAGAACCCATTAATACGCTGGAATTAGGCAATGTTCGTAATGTGCCTTGCCCAAGGACACAACCGACTAGCTAGCGACCAGTTTCGCGCCTGCAACCTTTCAATTAAAAGGCAGAAGAAAATGTCATTCGTCGTTTTGTTTCCGGCCAATTAGCTACTTTGGTAAGAGCGCCGGCTATTAACAGAAAGGTTGTTTGATCAAAACTAGCATATTGCTGTTTGATTGTATCCTTGAGCAAGGCAGTTACAGATATTGCCTGAACGTAGTGGATTAAGGGGTTTAACTAAAACAGCAGGAACGTCTTATTTATATACAACAAACTGTAATAGCTCAACAACAACCTGCAATAGTAAATGAACATGTAGGATAGGATAGGATAGGATATTCATGATTATCCCTGTAAATGGGAAAACCAAGGGGGTTAATACACTGGAAACACATGTAGTTATCTTCATATTAGTAAACGCCAGTAAAGCCCTATTTGTAACATGTAGCAAGTGTCAAATTAGCATATAATAAAGCCTATTTCTAGCTACACGCCTACACCCTGTAGTAATTATCAGAATAATAGTTTATCATAGTCAATAATCATTCATTTCTAATTAGCCTCAGGAATTAGGGTGTAGATAGAAATATGGCTGTCTTGAAGCCTGTCACAACAGTATTGCGTTGTGATTATATGGCTTTAAGTAAACATGTGGGCTCAAAAGTTTATGTGATCATATCCATGTATGATAAACAACTACTATTGTGATTATGTATATTCCCTTAATCTACATATTTGTAGGCTCGTAATTTCCATATAGAAATAGGCTGCTCAATTTGTTGGGTGGATATACGTTATATTAATGAATCGATAGTGCAATTTGGTATAATGTTCTGTAAATATATAATTTTTCTGGTGGATATTGTTTATCTTAACATAAGCGACTAGTATTGCGATTGTTTAGGGCAGAGGGCATAAATCTTTACATTTCCTTTGTAACATTTGGTTTAAATTTTCATGCTAAATAAGCCACAAACACAATCTTTCTGGCTAACTAATTCTGTCTCACTCTGTTATATTCTGTTTGGGTATTTGGCTGGGTGTACATAATATAAAATAAATCTTGAAATTATGTTGTATTACATATATATATAAGTATATCCTCAACGTTTAACAGATCTGGGTTATATGGTTAAACTCATGATCAAAAGTAAACCACAATTCCACTTAACAGTTCTGGCTTACTATGCGGTATTTGTCGAAACTATCAGAGGAACAAACACTGGTGATGTGTTCCGGCCACCCGCATGGTCTCTTTCCCAGCAGCTCTGCAGCACCTCGTGTGGTCATTACAAACGGTACATAAACCTGGCACTCGTAGCAAAATGCAATTTTAACTATGTTTTAAGACAAATAGCCGAGTACAGGTTAATTCTTAAACAATGTTGGATGTATGTGTCATTGCAACAACATTTAATCTGATACAACTCAGACAACTGGATACCAGACTTATGTTTGTAATCGTGGAGATGAAGACACTGAAGGTGTTATAACAGGGGGAATCGTCAGACAACAGAAGTTCCCACATTTTTCACATCTTTTTTTATATTAACAAGTGTTCGTCCGACCGGTTAGTCTGTTGCTTGAGTGCGTCACCTTTTAATCGAAAGGTTGCAGGTGCGAAACTGGTCGCTAGCTAGTTGGCTGTGTCCGTCGGCAAGACACTTTACGGACATTGCCTGAATCCAGCGGATTAATGGGTTCTACTAAATTGTAGGAACGTATCTATCATACACAACACACTACAATAGCTCCAGTAACCCAACGGTGGGCGCGAGGTAATTTGACGATTGATTGACCATGTGTTAACCCACTTTGTTTTGTCAATCACAGGGATAAACATGAATATCCTATCTTTCTATCCTGTAAGTTTTAGGTAGTATCAAATCAATATCCACCTAGAGTTAAAAAAATCATAAAAGTTTGGTTTAGCAAACATATTTTCCAACACCAACATTATCATTGAAATAAAAGGAAAAGTTGTTAGTCTAATAATATAGCCCTCAATAGCCCTTTTTGTTAATGGTATCCCTCCTATCACTCTTAGGAATGGTGATCCCAAATTACTCCAAGCAGTCGGATTATGATCGGATGTTTGCGATGGGAGTTTCAATGTACGGACAAATGACTGCTGGAAGTTATTGTTACATTGGGCCACAGGGCATTGTGCATGGGACCACTATTACTGTGATGAATGCAGGTTTGTTTAGCATTTGGATAAGAAGAAAATTATGTTTTCTTTTTTTTGAATACCATGTTTATTTATGTTCAATAATGTATATCATTCTTTTGCGAAATCACCAAATACTCAAAAATAAGAAACTCTTCAGTAATTAAGATATAAAAACAAATAATTATAAACAATTTCATTCTGTTCAAAATAGATACTTTTATTTATATTTGGCATCATTTGTATTGTAACAATTATTGTAAATTCCTATGTTAATTACCTGATTTTCCTAAATTTAGCATGTAGAAACCTTTCTCACTGCTGCGCATTGTATATAAGTACAATGTGTTGAATGTAAAATAAAGAATAAACTGCCACGTTATTACTGGATGCAGTATCGAACTCAAGTAAAATCTAGTATCTTTATTGGAATGAGATACTTGCCAATTGTACCGAAAAGATTAATATAACTTGAACATAATGACAATAAATATGGTTGGAATTGAGCGATAAAGTTTATCTATAGTGCTACAAAGCTTGATATATATATATATATTGATAGTGGATACTAGGATACATGTAACAATTTTAAATTCATGATTATATTGATTTGGACACGAATAAATGAAAATAAGGATTAGGATCTACATTCGTGCTTCATTTCCGAAGTCTTAATGTTATGCATTGATATGTTAATTGCATTGATTTAAAAATCAACCCCGATCATCATGTCTCCCCAACAGGTCGAAAGTACCTGGGGCTGGAGGATTTAGGGGGCAAAGTGCTCCTCACGAGTGGTTTAGGAGGGATGAGCGGGGCACAAGCCAAAGCTGCAACGATCGCTGGTTGTGTTGGAGTTATAGCGGAGGTGTGTTCTGTGTCGGTGGTGGTGATCAGGTGTTTCTTTCTAGTTTTGATAACATTTTGTGTAATCCCTTTTTTTCTTTTTGTGACTCTTTCTTTCATTTTGTGTGACTCTTTTCTTTTTTTGTGTGTGACTCTTTTTTCATTTTGTGTGGCTTGTACAAGTCTTGGCTTGTTAAATGTAAAGCATCCTGTTTTAATTCCTATTTTGTAACGTGACCAAGTAACAATGTTGTTTTTTTTTGTTTTTTCCCACTTTTACTAAGTGCTTCTTGCATATTTAAAGTGTTTAAAGTGAAATAATGTAATTAAAAAACACCAAAAGGATATCGAAGGTCGATTAATATCGATATACCT
Source organism: Ciona savignyi (assembly GCA_000149265.1). Lineage (NCBI taxonomy): Eukaryota > Metazoa > Chordata > Ascidiacea > Phlebobranchia > Cionidae > Ciona > Ciona savignyi. Next base: position 19,186 of record CH003363.1, read on the forward strand.
CACTGTATTAGTTGCACAGGAGACATAAATTATTTATTCTGCAATCCATTATTACCAATATAAATATAGTTGTTGTCATAGAGTTGTTTTATCCCCATTGTTAGATTACCTTACATCAGGCACGTGCAACATAGACTGTATCTAACCATTCCCTATAATTAAAATATTGAATACTAGTCAAGTAATAATCCGGTTCACGAAGAACTTCATTTTCCCACATCTGGCCGCCGACTCAAAAAGTTGCACCCCTGTATAACATGTTACACCCATTGTTGATTTGCTATAGCTATTGCAGTGTAATGTATATTATTGAGGAGTTTAGTTTTTTACTTACATTTTAGTTTATTAAATAATCAAACTGACGTGCATTGCACCTCTGGAATTTATTTGCCCCTTTTTCTTAAATACCACAGTCCACAATGACTAAACACTTCTCCCTTCAGGTTGACGAGTCAGCGTTAAACAAGCGCTACAAGCAAGGATGGTTGATGCAGAAGACCTCGGATCTTGACGAGCTCATTGAAATGATCCGAGAAGCGAGAAAGACGAGGAAAGCTGTCAGCATCGGTTACCACGGTAACGTGGTGGATGTCTGGTGAGTTGCGAGGAAAATATGTTGAACGTCTAGTTCAGGGGGTGGGCAACATATTCAGGCATGTAGTTCAGGCATGGGCAACAACATATTCAGGCATGTAGTTCAGGCATGGGCAACAACATATTCAGGCATGTAGTTCAGGCATGGGCAACATACGGCCCGCAGGCCGGGTCCGGCCCTTGAAAGGATTGTACCCGGCCCGCAGACTGTATCTAAACACACCCTGTAATGTGGCCTTTGCATTAGTGAATAAATATGTGGTTAAGATATTGAATATTATTTATGTAATAATTCGACCCACCAATCACTTAATTTTCCCACATCTGGCCCGCCAACTAGAGAATTGCCTACCCCTGCTCTAGTGCTTTGCTATGGTAATGTCGTGTGATGTGGTACCCTTGATAATTGAATTTTCTGGTGCCTTTGTTAGTATGATGGTGTATTTGTGTAACAACTCATGCACAATTTCGAATCAAAAGAATACCATCGAATGTCATTCATCCATGGTTACTGCAGTTAGATTCTAATAACATTTTACTACTTACCTTCAATTTTAGGTTGATTAATTATTCTACTAAATAGCTATCTTTGTTTAAAGATCAGCTTATTAAAATAGGATTAACAAAAAAATGGTGTTAAAACTTATTTTTGCAAAAATAATGCATAAAAGGATGCTTGCGTTTTTGGAGGATAGAAAAACGTAGAAGAGCTTAACCATGGGAAAACGTCAGAAGACCACATGTCCATAGTCAAGTTACCAGAGCCTTTACAATGCATTAAATAGGATGTAGACATTGCAACATTTTTGTTTTAACTAATAAATTTATTGGGTTTAGACAAAGTGCCTTGGACAAGGACACAACCATTTTCCAGCGGCTGGTTTTAATCCCACCATCTTTTGGTTGCAGGGAACGTTTGGTTGAGATCCACCTCAGCTCTGGGGAGTTGTTAGTTGAGCTTGGCTCCGATCAAACGTCACTTCACAACCCATACAACGGGGGCTATTATCCAGTGGGGATTTCCCTTGCCGATTCTCAGCGTTTGATGAAAGATGACCCGCCCAAATTTAAAGAAGAAGTACAAGCATCGTAAGTGGGTGGAATGAAGGTTTTTCAAACAACCAAATTTAAGATACTGTAATGTGTAAGCCAAAATACTTAGTTATGTGTAAGCTAAAATACTATACTTAGTTATACAGCCACATTTACGTTGATCATTATTTTTCCCATTGGTTTTTATGGCGTGTTTTAAGTACTGTTGTTTTCATTCAATTTAAAGTTTGTGACCTTTTCATTACCATATGGCAAAGAGAGGGTAGGGTTGTAAAAAATGCAAACTGCACTCTTGACTTTCTTTTATATTAAACCCCTCGCTTTACAGGAATTTTACAACGTCAATATCCTTTAACAATGTAAACTTCTGCTTAATTTGACTTAAACATAGCGAGTTGTACAATAGTTCAAACTTATGACCATATAAGCATGTATAACCACACCAACTTGCATAGTTCAATGTTATTTGGCATTCATACTAAGTAAAAGTCCATGCATGTTTTGCACCATTTACTCATGGAAACTTAAGTTTTAATGCCTGTGTATTTATGCCTGTGCTCTCTACAGTCTTCGTCGGCAAGTCACTGCTATTAGCAAGCTGTCAGAGGCTGGGTTGTACTTCTGGGATTACGGGAACGCTTTCCTGCATGAGGCAAGATTGGCAGGATGTGATGTCATGTTGGGTAACAGCTCCTCGGCGACTACTCAGTTTAAGTATCCGTCGTATGTGCAGCATATTATGGGGTGAGTGGGGGCTGGTCTATTAGGGGTAATGTTCTGGACG
>CH003363.1:21716-80850 GCA_000149265.1 Ciona savignyi
TAAGACTTATTAGTGCCTGCTTATTGTATTGCAATAACCATGGCATTTGTCGGGCCATTGCCTTGTGCTAAAAAGTTGGTTTGTTTTTAACACACTCTGTGTTGTTGTTGTTTTAACTGCCATGTCACAAATGAATCACTTACTTCTTGCAATAAGTTATGGTCATTTACCGAATTACCATTCAAATTAAAACACACAAAACTAACCCACTTACGACCAACTTATCCACAGAGATATATTCTCGCTTGGATTTGGTCCATTTCGATGGGTTTGCACTTCAGGTCTGCCAGAGGATCTGAGCAAAACAGATGAAATTGCAGCTCAAGTGATTCAGGGACTCATGAAAGAGGTCAGTTTGCTGCCAATTTGTTGTGATAATTGTTGTAGCGATCACATTTCAGTAGAACACTTTTTATATATAATGCACATACTTTTTGGTGAAACACTTTTTAATGAAATAATTTTTTAATTCCTTTTTCGTTTCCACATTGAATACACCCAAAAAAACCTTCTGTAAAAAATTGGAAATAGGAAACCTGCATCTGACACAAAATCTGAAAAGTATAAAACAAATAAACGTAAACGCATTTATTCTCCCTAATCAAGTTTGCACAGTGTCAGAGAGCTCATACTAATTATAGAGATAGTGTGATGTCACTATAGCCTCGAATGAGTTAAATCGGCTAATAACCAATATCAGACCAAGCGAACAAATCAACAACTTTATTCCAGAACATTCCGGCCTCTGTGATGCAACAATACTCGGACAATTTAAAGTGGATCCAATCGGCTTGTGAGCACCAGCTAGTGGTCGGATCGCAGGCACGGATATTGTATTCCGACCACCAGGGCCGAGTGAAGATTGCCCAAGCGTTTAACGAGGTGAAAAAGTCATGCAATTGAAGTGTCCCATCCTGCAAGTTTGCTTAGTTTTTTTAAATTCAGAGGACATATTTATTCCCTATTAACCCCTCTTTAACCTCATAGTTAACCCAATATTATCCCCATTCACATTTTTAACCCTTACTGTAACAACCCAGGCAATACAGCAGGGTAAGATTACCCCTCCCCCTTTACATTGTGATAAACAGGGTCCATACCTTAATCTTAACCCACTTTAATCCTTACTGTAACAACCCAGGCAATACAGCAGGGTAAGATTACCCCTTTCCTTCCCCATTGTGATAAACAGAGTCCATACCTCAACTTTAACCCACTTATTTTAACCCTTACTTTAACCCAATATTATCACCATATACATTTTTAACCCTTACTGTAACAACCCAGGCGATACGAGAGGGTAAAATCACTGCCCCCATTGTGATAAGCAGGGACCATCATGATGTCAGTGGAACAGATAGCCCCTATCGTGAAACGTCAAATATTTACGATGGATCTGCATTTTGTGCTGGTGAGTTTGGGGCTGTGGTTTAGAGTGGATTGTTTCTAATCCTGGTAGGTGGGTGACTTCGTGGGAAAATCACTTAGATGGATTTTCATACTGTGATTGTCGGAAATGTGTGCCCACTCTCTAGTTGTTAGAGCTATTATGGTGTGGTAAATTTAATAAAGTTAGTGCAATGGTTTTGTACAATACATTCAACCAAAGAGTTCAGACAACTTCCAAGTGTCTTTCCCAGTGAACTGACTAGTCATAGTCTGGTTTTGATACCATAACCTTTCAGTTAAGTCTTCTTACGCCTTTTTGGATAAGCTGTGTTTTTTTTTAATTCAGGAGACATATATATTCCCCATTAACCCCCTCCTTAACCACACAGTTAAACAAACCTTTTATCACTATTAACATTCTTTAATCCTTATTGTAACAACCCAGGATACAGAAGGGTAAGATTATACCCCCGAACTTCTCGAGGCAACATTACCCATAGAAACAACATTTTTCAGACATGGCGGTGCAGAATTGTATCGGGGATTCATTCCGAGGTGCGACGTGGGTTGCTCTGCATAACGGGGGTGGGGTTGGCTGGGGTGAGGTGGTGAATGGGGGCTTCGGTCTTGTTTTGGACGGAACCCACTCGGCGGAAGTGAAAGCAGGGTCAATGCTGGGTTGGGATGTAAATAACGGGGTAAGTGGGGGTTCGTTATGTAGTTATTCACTGTTGACACCCCAAAAGGGGTTGAATAGCTATTAGGTTATTAGCATAACATTGAACCTTGGCCAAACCTGTAGATTTGGCTTGTGGTAAATTTACGATTACCCGTGTGTTAACGCCCCTTAAGTTTTCATATTCAAGGGAAAACACATTAACTTTCTTATTCTCCCTAATTTTTTTCCTATTCTCCTAATTTTTTTAATTGCTCAAATTTGCCATATTATTCATTCCGATGTACCAGACTACCAATTCCAAAACTAGCAATTGGCACATTTGACATTAAAAATGGTTTAGCCACTATGTTTCCTAGGATTGTTTATACCTTGTATAAGATACTTGTAGTGTCCCACGGTGGGAAAACGAGAAGGCATTATAACTCAATCGTCAGATTACGTCATACTGAGTTGGGTTAACGGAGGCTTGGTGAATGCGGTTCAGATATTAGTTTTGTTCAACCGATTAATCCACTGGGTTTAGGAAACGTCGATTAAGTGCCTTGACCAAGAACACAATTAACTTGTTTTTAGACTTGTTCTAACGACTGTCGTTTTGCCGTTTTTTTCCCGTTTTCCAATTTTTTTCAATAATCCGGATTTATGTTTTCATCGTGGAAACATAAATTAACTAAACTAAAACTAACTAAGTCAGCGGCTGGTTTTGACCCCACAACCTTTCCGCTGATGCTCCAACTTTCCAGATAAAATAGTCGCTGTAATTTAAATCTCGTTTACCAGGTTACAAGACGGGCATGGGCTGGTAACGCAAATGCATTGGACGCCATTACACTGGCAATGGCCGCCGACCCGAATTTAGAGGTGACTTTGCCTAATTACGTTCACAATGATGCGTAAGCGGCTCTCTGTGACGTGGAAAATGTTGCAGAATTTATCATTTGTACAGTGCCTTGATAATTACGCTTTTTTTAGAACTAACCCTATTTAGCAGGTGGCTTTAAGCAACCGGGTGTAAATAACAACTTGTATACTGGGTGGTCCGTAACTTTTTATTGCGAGCAATTCAAGTCATTCTGACTAAAAACAGCAAATTACCTTTTGTTTACCGGTACAGTGTGCACAATCATATTTTCGATGGCAGTATTCCGTTTTGAGATATTTATCATGCGGCAACAGTGTTCTAGCCGTTGTGCAATATGTATATCACGAACCTATGCATGTGAATACAACTTATCAGGTGGAAAACTTGTGTTTTTTATGTCGACGTTTAAAAAGGATATAAATCCGATAGGATACACACTCTTTATCCTCGTGGGTTCGGACAATGAATAACTGTTACAGAATTCCTAGTGTTTGGCAGAACGATGTCTTAAGGGCCTACCGTTGGACCAATTAGAAGAGCTTCCAACGTTTTCGCTTTAATAAAAAGACTTACTATTTACAAAACACATATAAAACTAATAAGACGATTCGCTATTAGTCTGCACAGTTTTCCAGCCAAGAGAAAACTCCTAATTCGTGGACATCACGAGCACGTAAATTAGCACAGCACCGAGCGTTAATTACCTAAATATCTCGAGAGATTAAACCGTACGTGTTAAAATAGGAAAGCAAGATAAAACGATTAAATGATTAAAAGGGTGTAAACTAAGTGTGCAATAAAAAGGGAACAAACAAAATTCACAAAACAGTGTATTAATATTGTTTAAAATGGTGTAGCTAAAAGTGTATAAAAGATATATTATATAAATGTGTATAAAAACACTGCAGTTAAACTAAAACAGTACAGTGAAGCATGGCTGCTTTTAACCGTACCAAGATTGCCGAAATTCTAGTGTAACTTAGCTAAACACTCGATTTCAAAAGAGGGAAAGGATAAAATATTTATATTTATACAAGAGAATGAGAAAACGCAACACCCGGCGATGTCCGCAAAGTGTATTGCACTAAGAGACCATCGACTGGCCAATGACCAGTTTCAAATCTGCAACCCTTCGTTTAAAAGGCGTCACCCTAACTTACCAAGCCATTTCTGGGTCTTAAACCCTGTGCTGTATAGAAATACTTAATTGGCGTAGGTTTTTTTTCTAGGCATAGAAAAGTACAATCGTCAGAATAACAACAATTGTATAGGTAGGTGGGTGTTATTACAGGGGTAATCGTCAAGATTGCCTTTTCCCACCTTTAAGTTACCACATAGCAACTACAGCATGTTGTTGTATATACATAACACCTATCTTTTGTTAAAGTGGATCCCAATTATCCACTGGATTCAGGCGTTGTTCGAAAAATAGTTTTCCAAGGTCATAACTGTCTAGCCAGCAGCTAGTTTCCTTGGGTACATTGCTATAGGTTTTTATTCAATCTATTATTTCATTAAGTTGTGGCAAACGTCCGTTCGTGATATTCCTAAGACGAAGCCGGCTAGCTAGCGATTGAATTCGTGCCCACGACCTTTTGGTTGACAGTTACTAAAATTAAAGTAAGAGTTATCAGTTTTGGAAATACAGTAATCGTCATGTGCTGATTTCCACTTCTTGTAATACTAATTGACGCATCATATAACATATTGTGGAACCTTTCTTGCGCAACAAACGAAGTCGTCCTCACACAAAAGTGTCGTCAGCACAATAGAAAACATACGACCAGTTGTTCGGAATATTTTGATAGGCAGTCTACACGTGCAGAGATTCATTGTAGCAACAAAAACACCTGTGTCTCTCTTCACCTACCTTGTTGCTTTTGTCCTGGAGGGGGTTATGAACACAACATGTCACCAAATTTAAGTCGCGACAGTTGTTGATAGGGTTCTAAGTTGTAATATATATCATGTGACAAGGCTGTCTATAACAAGTGTTGCACACCTAAGTAAGGGGTTGAACTTCCAATTTGAATCCAAGAATATCAAAAGAAACAATAATAATATTTTATAATGTACCATAACATCAATTGCCATTAACCTGCAATATGCAGTTTTCGTTGCGTATTCCACGTGCCATTTGCCATACCAGTTCGGAGCCATCGTTTTATATTCGGTTAACGTGTCCCTTAAAACAAACACAACTTCATTGTGCATTAAGTATATAAAGGCAGTGGCCTTGGGTTACATACGTCCTGTTGTTGTTATATTGGGCTTTGTATTACAATATTTTGGATAGCTCGCCTAATATTAACATGTTAAGGTGGAAGCTCTAATACGGACATGTTTATTACATGTCTTGTGAAGTTCACTGTACATTTTATTTTTCAATATAATATTGACTGTAAATACAAAATTACAAAAGAAGAAATTGTTTTTGTTAGGCCATTTTGATTGTCACCAGCAGGGGACAATATGTTTTTATTATTAAAGAACAAATCCTTCAAAAAACATAAAGATAAAGGCAACTTTCATTCTGTACCTATCCCGAGAACGAAACCAATTAGAAAGCGGTCAGGATAAAGATAAAAAAAATCGGCTAAAATGGTTATAAAATATAACATTATTATTATTAATTAAAAACAAAAGAAAGTGGCGCTGAACTGAAAGTAGTGAAACACGTCACTATAAAATCAGTGGAGGTGTTAAGTTTAAGATTTCCTAGGCGCATATACGAAAAACCGATCATTCATAATCCGTGCTATAGAATTACTGTTGATTTACCGCTGTAACAAAAAGGTTCCTTTGGCGTGACGGTATATTTGACACAGCCTTTTCACGTTAGACGAAAGACGGGAATATTAAAAAGTTTAGTTAACCAGCTGTACATATGCAATGTAGACTAACTTACAATGTAAAAGTTACCGCCAGAAATGAGGCGCACTCCAAATTTTTTTAGTATTAAGTAGAAAAAAAATACGAAGTAATATATGTCTGAAAAAATTAAAGCACGGATTTTATTTTAAATTTGACTTTCTAATTACAGTCTCAAGTGGCGTTTAAAGATTTCGATCTGATAAGTAATTAATTAAAAGTCTAATTACCAGCGGTTTAATTAAACGTTTTGTTTGGTCAGTCCGCGCTAAAGGATGTGGTGATTACACGACAGCGGGCGAAACAATGGGTAATCGGAGATAGCTTTCGCAACACGACAATGATAACGCGCGCTAGGTACAAATAAGCTGCTTCTAATAATTCAGATAGCCGACATACGATCCATGACACAACAGGGAACCTTACAAATGTCGGTTGTCAAAGTAGAAGATGAGAAACATGAAACAATGCGAGACGAGTTTAAATGGCCAGCAATCGGAATCTAGTTCCATTCAGTTTCGTAAGCTCGTCAGTCAGGTCAAGGTTTCATTGACCACAAGTGGATTAGCGAAATAATTTAATGAAACTGAACCGTAGGTCTATTAAAGAAATAGTTTGATACCATTGAACCATAAGTGTATTAGCGAATTAGTTGGTGACCAGGAAAACCTCCAAAATAAAAGAACAGGCACGGTCGTGAGGCCAAATAGTTAACATAACTGATACATATAAAAATTCTTTACAAACATCGTAAAAAAAATAAAATATTAGTATTTTCGTCGGCCAGGTCAGGTGCACTTTACGGACATTGTTCTAACCCAATAGATATTGGTGGGTACAAAGAAAAAAATATTGACTACAACTCACCTTAGAGCCATCGAAAACGAATTATAGGACAAAATAGACACGAATTAAAGGACGATAATAGTGATTATTCAAATTTCCCTCATATTTATTCGAAGATTATGACAAATCTTCTGGTGGAAATTTCCACCCGACAGGATAAAAATGCATAACGCAAATAAATCACAAATGTCGAATAAGGCAAAGTAGCAATATATCCAATTTCGCGGTTGTAACTGATTTAGTGTGGAGCCAACAGCAATTGATCTTGTATTTAATCAGCTTTCAAAATATTAGCCCACGCACTCAAGGTATTTAAGCATTGGTACAGAAATCAGAATTTTAAGAAATTATTGACTTAAGGTGTGTGGTTACAGTTATACACTACACTACTACAGTTTCAGTTTACCTATAATGAATACTAAAAGATAGAAATAAAACAACGAAAAATTTGTTTAGTTTTATATCCGTTAATGATATGTTTTGTATTCCCTTGTCTTGTGTTTTGTTTGCTGCTTTTGCAAAAAGCAGTTTTAAATTTAGCGACCTTAGATAGAGTTCAGATTATTCTGATCTTTCGGATGTTCGTCTTTCAGTGCTTACATTTTATTAGAAAACTCTATTTCAACCATATAGTGCCCAAACCCTTTACACAATCATAACGATAAAAGTTTGCGTTCTGAATAAATAACTTTACCTGGGTTATACAATTGTATTGAGGTATCCTGTAGTTGTCTTTCGCCCACAGCCTATTAACATTTTGTTTTTTTACCAGAATTTTGAAAGCTTTCAATAAATATTGTGAAAATGGCGACAGACATGCGTCATCCCTCGACTGCCTCGAGACTACTCTTAAACCACAATTTCTACCAACAATCCGTTGTTGGGTCACGTGTCCTACAGCAGCCGCGATTGGTCGAACCGAACCAGCCGCCAGCCAATCGGATCAGCAGTGCTCTTATCACCGACCACGACATCAACAACTACCTCAAAACGAAACCGACTTTTCGACCCGTGACGTCACACAATACGTCAGTGATTGCGTCACTGTACAAGCAGCAAGCAAACATCGAAGACAGACAGAAGCTCCCGTTGCTCTACCAGCAGAAGAAACCAATTGTCACAACTGTGTCGCAAAACGCGGCGAGTCGAAGAAGACGAGGGCCCCGATCCTTCACTTACCCGAGCTATTCATCCGTCCTCCCATTCTCAGCCGTAGCGCCGAAGTTTAAATCCCCAAGTGGGGTTGTCACTCGTGTCCGATCGTCCGTCGGCGCCGCCTCTGAAACCTGGAACAAAGCGCACGAGTCGATCGCAGCGAACGGACAAGGCCTCCTGCAGCTGCAGGGCGCGGTCGAGGTTGCAGCCAGGAATCCACAGCTCCAGCACCGATCCACAGTCAACTACGTTCCGTTTTACGAGACCCGGGAACGGGGGGATGGCGCAAGCGTGGTCGATGTCCCTTCTATGGACGTCGAAGGAAAGAAGATCGAAACTGAACCTCATGACGCAACTTCCGGAAAATCGAAGGAAGCTCGTGACGCGAATTCTGGGAAAACATCCGGAGACGATCGAAACAGCGAAGGGAGCGTTGACGCCATTGTGTCCTCTCTGTCTCGAAGGAATCCGACGCGATCCTCATCAAAGGTCGAAAAGAAAGTCCGCTTCAGTTCCGCAGTCACCGAGAACAAAGTGAACGAGCCTTCGTACACGGAGGACCTGATCCGATCCCTGCATCGAGAGATGAAGATGAAGAGGAGCAAACCGACGTCGTTGTCCTCCGGCTCTTCCAGGATCGTCGACGCGATCGAGGAGAGGTCGATCGACGAATTCACCACTCCTGTCATGAAGGTGGTTGTCACGAAGCGCCAGGCGCCAACAGGATCCGAAAAGGGGGTTTCCCTTTCACCCAGGGAGGCAGAAGACCCGAGACGGGTCGCGAGCATGGCGTCGAGGATCATAAAACATTACCCCAACGGGAATTCCCCGGACAGCGAACAGTACCCCGGCGAGGTGCTGCGGCGCGGCACCCAGGCCACGCAGCGGGCGTCGACGGCGGGGGAATCCCGGAAACAGGAAACGATCGCCCGCGTCGCGAAGTCGGTGCCGAAGCGGCAAACAGTCGTGATGCCGAACTTCCCGAAACAGCCGGTTTGGCAACGAAGAAGCTTCCCGCTACATTCTGTGACCTCAAAATCGAGGACGTCTGTGACGACTGCTAATGGGTTCAACGCGTCTGTGCAGGGAAACAACTTTAACGGCGTCACTTCTCGTCGGAATGAAAACCTACGGAGCCGTTTATCTAGTGACGTCACCAGCCCCACGTCACAGCCAAAAATTTCCGACGTCACAAACACGCGTCCTTCAACTACGCCCGGACAGATCCGAAACTCCGCGCCGCCGAAAGAGACCGAGTCGAATCCGGTTCTCCGCGGGGAAACGGCGCTCCCGTCCCCGCGCGCGGCCGTCAAATCCGCCCCTCTCTTTAACGAGTTCCAACCCATCCCGTCAATGCCAGACCACATCAACTTTTGCGACCCGAGGAAAACCGAACTCATTCTTCGCTGGCTCGACGACGTCAACAAAAAGCGAAACATTGAATCGAAACTGAAACGCACGGCTTTTTCCCGAGCCAAAGCGTGAAATTGCGTTCAAAAGTGAACGGCATTGTGATATTTACACTCTTTATTGCAATCGTTTATTTATATACAAAAATATATGCTGATTCGAGCACTGTCGGCATGCGATCTATGAACATTATTGCAACTAAATAAAAATCGTGAAAAATTAAACTTGGAACACATCTTCACACATACTAAGTAACAAGGGCATATATGTATATGTAAACGTTCGCATGATTCGTTGTGGTTGTAACGTCGGGAAAACTAAAAGGGCTGGAAAGAGGGAATGATGAAAACTGCACACTAAAGTGTGGGATAAGGGCGTTAGGGTAAGTGTTAGAGCTATGGGCTTAAGAGTAATGTTCAGGGCAGGACTAGAATTAGTTTTAGATATTGTTAGTGGGATTTTGGGTAGAGGTTAAAGAAAATTACTAATTTTTACCGGGTCAGGTTCCTTCTAAGCTATAATGAGCTTGTCACCGGTTTTGGTATAGAATTGTTATATGTATAAAAGTTACTAATTTATGTGTGTACCGCTGACCTTTTTATACGTTTACTGCCCTCCCATGCGGAACAATACAAGAGCAAATGAAAGGACAATAGGAATAAGGGTAGGAACTTGTAGTAATTATTTTTTACGATTAGGGTCAGGTGAAGTTAATTTTTCCGTGTCAACTTCTTTGTAGGATTACAACGTTTTGGACGATTACAACGAGACTATAATCCGGGGTTCCAACGACGAATCTTCGGATCCACGATTCCAACAATTATTCGCGGCTGTGATTTATAAATTTCTAGAGACCGTTACGCGTCAGCGGTCGCCCAATTGACGTAGCAAGGCACCGTGAACCCTGATGACCCAGTGGCCAGTGACGTAATAACGGAATAAGTCGACGCGACGCCTCCGAACAATCCGACCAGAATAATCTCAACGAGAAGAATTTTCTGATACGTCGGTATGTTGATGACGACCCACGGTACTGGGGCCTCGTTGGCCGGGTGTGTGTATTGTGGGGTCTCTTCGCTTTCCGGGGTGCTTGTCTGCCCGTCGGGGTCGTCGTTCGGCGCCCCCACCGCGGTATAGAAGGTGGTCTCCCCGAAATTGGGGAGTTCCCCCGGTGCGTCATTTGCGGCGTGCTGCCGAGCGAGCATCAGGTAGAAAAGCGGCGGGAAAATGAAGTTCGTGGCCGTTATGGTGGTTCCCCCGACCAGAGAAAGGATGACGCCGAAATGCGGGATGCTGAGGGCGATAAAGAGCATCGACGCCATGACACAAGTCCGAATAATGCAGCGCTTGATGGAAAATTCTAGAAAAAGAATTCGTCACAAATTTAATGAGTTCATAAAGTTTGAAAAAAACTCTGCGGAGTACAAGTACAAAAACAAGTCGATTTACAATCTATATCTAAGTACTAAATGTGTGTTTTTTTCTGCTCGTATGTTTTACTACGTATTCGCTTTAACTATGATTCGGACGATTATGTCAGTCCTAAAGGTTGTAACATCGAGACCAGTTCCAACCGATTTGTTTTGAATCGTTGGACAAGGCTGTTAATGGCCATCATTTGGATACCGTTGTACTAAAACAGTATAAATGGTTTAATCATATACAACACACCGCAATAGTTCAGTTAACCTGACGGAGGTTGCGAGGTGATATGGCTATAGCCCGTGTGATAACACCATAAGTTTTTGCGACCGTCGTGTGGTCAAATAGTTAACGCGACGATATGCATATATAAATTCCATACAAAAACGGTCTTAGTGGGTAGCCTATTATGCATTGGAAACTTTGCCGGGTAAAAGAGTGTGTTATTCCAAGTAAAACGAGTGTTATATGCATACTGGCATTGCGTTGTTGGACTGAGAGGTTTGGTGGTGACATACATCCGGCTGAACCGACACAGCCGACGTATTGTTTTGATCATTTGATTAATTAATACTAGATTACACCAGCGGTGGATTGAACGAATGTCTGGTGTGTCCAGACGAAAAGCTTATACAGTTGTATATGTGCACTAGCTAAAGTTGTACATATATTCATGTACACCTGGAAAAATCAATGCCTCTAAAGTTGGTTCAGTGAAAATGCCATTGAGTCGAAGTCGAATGGTTGTTGGATCAACACCAGTCCATAACTTGTCTATTGTGCGCTTGAAAAAGGCACCTGGCAAAGATTTCTTAAAACCAGTCGATACAAGCGTTACAAAATACGATTTTTGTCCTTCTTTATAAACATACTGTCGGTTAATCCGGAGGACACGAGGTAATCTGGCGATTGTCCGTATAACAACCCCCTTTATTTCCCGCCCATGAAGATCAAGATGAGTTCTAATCTATCCTATTAAATACAACAGTAAGATGCGGTGTAATTCAATTAAATACAAACGTTTTCCTATTAAATACAACCGTCATGCGGTGTAATTCAAACCCAGTATCTTACAGCTTGCTGCCGTACAATTGCTACAATAAAACTTCTGTGTATAAATACGTACTGTCGGGTATTTTAAAGAAGCCTTCCAAATCTTGATTGATTGGATTCACTACTATAAGGAATGCCATCAACAGGTGTGACGTAATCAGGATTATGACGCAATAAAGCATCCAGGTTTTTGACAACTCGTCGAGAATATTATCATGAGTCATATTGTCCCCAATTACAACGAATCCGGCCACACAAATCGGAAGATAAGTCAGCAAAACAGCTGAAAATATTGGAGGAGTTCGTTGTTAAAGTATATAAGATTGCAGAGGTAGCTGTGTAGTTACAGTGCTGGTTATATGTACCAATTAGACTTGAAATTTAAAGGGTTTAGTTGTGTGGGTTGGTGTTGTGTCTTAGTTTTAAGGCTTTTAATTGTAAAGGGTTCATTTATAGTGGTTAGGTTAAAGTGGGTTCATTGCAGTTGTAGGGGCTTTGTAGTAAGGGAGTTAGTTGTAAATGGGTTAAGTTATATGAAATTCAGTTTTTTTTAGTTTAATTGATATGGGTTTATTTGACATGAGACAATATTTAATTTATTAGTTTTTCTGTGTAGCAAGTTATATCGAGATCGACCATCGCCACCATCAGTGATACTTAGTGTAAACTTTATACTTACAAACAATCCCAATTACGACCGACTTGGGAAACTTCTCTGGTTGTTTCATGTCAACTTGTATGGTAGGAAATACACTGGCGCCGCCAAATGCGAACAAAATTGTCCCAAAGGCGCCGAAAAAGCCAGCGAATGACGGATTGGCGTGTGAAGCCGGCGCTTCGTTGGACGCCATCTATAATATAAGATATCTATATGCGTCGCAACAGTTGATACCATCAACAAGATATGGATATCAGAATGAAAAGTTATCTTTTATTACTTAGTCAAATTAACTTATTGTTTTAAATTGTCAACGTGTTTTGATTGTCGACGGCCTTGTCAAAAGTTTTGTCAAAAGTTTGCTTACGAAAGTTTCGTAGATTTTGATGACAAAATGTAATAAAGATCACAGACAATTTTTTAAGTTAAAACTTTTGTATACCAAACCTATTTTAACGTATAGGATACACAGGTTTATCCCTGGAAATTAAAAAAATGCTGAAACACGGCCAATAGTTAGCATACATTGAGCCTACAGTCCAGTTACCGTAGCTAATGTGTGTGTTATAGTGTGTGACCATATGAAACACAGGGAAAATTTACTGTCACTTGACGGTTGTGTAGCTAAATGGTTACCTCGACCGATTCTTGTCTCATTTGTACTTTCAAAACACTCTTAGTGACGAGCCCATCATGGGTTCGAAACTTAGCCGCCAGGGACAAAATTATGTATTTTTTTTATGTATCGGTCGGGTTAACCATTCGGCCACACAACCATTCAAAATTTCTGTAACTACTGACACCGGTCACAACCTACCACTATGAGCGCCACTGTTGCTATGGTTCCCCCGACACTAGTGGTCACAGCCGCCATGATGGCAGCTTGCCAGAAATCCTTCGGGGTCCCGAGGAAGGTGAACGGGGTGAGAAACCCAGCGACGATAAGGATCCAATAGCATGCATGCATCTGAACATGGCCCAGGCTTTCCAGTAGGTTGGATATGTTCCCGGCGATCAAGAGTAGAAACACAGTGGCTGAGGTGATGATTTGACACTTTCATAATATGATAGGATACTCTTCTTTATTCCGTTGAAGGAAAAACGCAAAGGGTTTGTAGCGCCGTCAAAAAGCGTAAAGTTACCTCATGTCCACTGACAGGGCAGCGGAGCTGTTGCAGTGTGTTAAATAATAGGATACATTTCTGAATACTGTTTAACCCATCCACTAGCTTCAGACAACTACCGTTAAGTGACTTGATTAAAAACACAACCGACAGCTTGCAAAACAATCATTTCCTCTCCGCTGGTATTCAACCGGTGAATGTCGGCGAAAGGTTGAGCGTTCGACATATCGGGCACGCTGTACACCCGGCAGGTTTACCTTTAGCGAGCCAATTGTCAACATATGACATGCCACGATATCAGGTTAATTTTTTTTTATCATAAAATAATAATAACAACATGCACCATCGTCATATTACCTCGCGCTCAGTTTTCCGGAACTATTGCAGTGTGTTGTATAGTATATGATTGAGGCATTTCTTTAGTTTAGCGTATATCCCATTAATTCACTGGGTTAAGGCGATGTCCGTTGAGTACACTGCAGAAGCACACAGTGGTTCTAGCTGGTTTCTATCGAAGCACCCATTTCCGGGCTATACAGACGACGACGCTCATTAAATGAACCAACCGGTCGGACTAATAGAGTCAACTATACCAACCTCCCCCGTATAAAGTTGCGAAGATAACAAAGAATGGATAACAAAGAATCCTGGATTAAAATCCAATCAAAGTTTAGAAAACTAGGGATCTTGTAAACAAATGTAGCCAAATATTGGATAACGAAGGATCCTGGGTTAAAATCCGGGCAAGGGTTGGGTAAACATGGCTCTTGGGTTCAAATACAAGCAAGACTTGTACAATCAGAGACCCTGGTTTCGAATGCAGGCATTGGTTGACACAAAAGGTCCCGGGTTAAAATTCATGCAAGGGTTGGGTAACCAGTGATCTTGGGATTAAATCCACATGAAACTCACTGGAGTTGGAATCAATGCTTCCTCGTCGTTGGTAGCGACCGAACTTGACATTTCTGTGTTGTCCTCCATCAGCAATCCCTAACCACTGCCCTGTCACCATACTTGTATCAGCCAATCGTCACATTTCGTGAAATTATTGGTAAGTTTGTATGTATTTTTATACAACCAATACACATTAGTCGATTGCATTGTTATATAATTACTTATGGAATGCATTCACCCAAAGAACAAATGGAAATTTTATTCAATTAACTACGTTTCTGGTTAACAATACTTCACACTAACTGCAAAAAACTAAAGTGCAATACAATGCTGTTCATTTTAAGAGGTGTTTTCCTCAAACTAGCAGACTTATTTTCACAACAACAGGTTATTCTGCAATAATAAACGTAGATTGTATCGGATATACAACACCTACTAATCATTACATTATTTGGAAATTACAAACTATTGCCGTTACCATTTTACTGAATAAAGCTTACGCCGGCCTCTATTGCTTACCCACTATGCTGATCTATGACACGACCTTACTGGTGACGTCATGTTATATCATGTGATTTTCATTGTGCAACTTTTACAATCGTACTTTTCATTGTGCTATTTTGGCAGAGTATTAAATTGACTATAAAGTTTTTCATTCTTGCTTTACGAACAGTTTATTTGAAGTTCTGACCAATAGACCTGGAGTACCTTTTATTCTCTGCAATAAACTTATTTCCGGGTTGGATAAATATAGCGTCTAATGCCTTTGAGGAAATTCCAAGCAACCAACAAAAACACGGTTTCTATACTAAAGCTGTACTATCTTTCGATGAACGATAAATTTACCACAGAAAAGCGGACCTTTAGGCTATATACTGGAAAAAGCTACTGAATATGACATGGATGTACTTTTTACTGGAAAATATTGTTTGTTCGGTCACCGTTATTTACCGATTGTAATGCATTCCACCGCATATATAACATGCATGTTGGTAATTATTAACTATGATTTAAACAACATGCAGTATTTGCGTTCGTGCATTGGTTTTCGTAATGCTTGTTCTACGTCAAATAACTGAAAGTTAGTTTTCAAGTATTCATCATTTGACTACCTTTAAAAACAAAAAATAGTGTATTTACATTCTATCTAACTACGAAATCTTGCCTTAAGCCAGCTGCAGCATAATGCACTGTAAATAATTGTTATTATGACGCAATAACTAAACTGTTTCTACCAGCATACTGTGTATAAAGTGATATTTAGCACATCTGAACACAAGACATGCTAATTGTGGTATACATGCATTTATAGTCTTGAAAACTTCCATAAATATATATATATATATAGTAATATTTTCTGCAAATATTAAATTTATTTATTGGTTAATGAACGGCTGAACCTATTACATCACAGTGGTATTTATAAACAAACACCTACACACTTCTATGTGATATCACACTCAGAACAACAATCATCTCAGAGTGAATTATTTTGAAAATGTTTCTGTGACGTCACAAATTAAAAGTATAACAATTCGTGACGGAAGTTGTAGATTGGTAATGGTGCTGTTTCAAGAAAACTTTGCCCTACAAACTTTTAAACTATGCCGCTGTATAAGGGTAAAGTAGCTATTTACATAGGAGATACTGCGTGCAATTAAATGCCCCATTCAAACCCTTTTTTATAGTTATCTGTGTATGAAGGTAATTTTTTAATGATTAAAAGTGTATGTTGGTTAGCAGTTTATGTTGCTAATTTCAAAACTACTGTATAAGAATTGTACCCACAATTGCTAGGTAATTTAGGTGAATTGTTAACAAAATGTGCTCTTATGGTTTAATATTCAATGCGGTTTAATATTTAATGAGCGTCATATATGTCAACATTGCATTGTTGTGTTGTGCTGTGGTTTGCATGGGCAATGACCATTAATTCTCTTATTATATGCGTAACATTTAGTTATTGATAAAAGAACGTGTACGATAATACGTTGTATTGTACTGTTATGTGTGATGCGAAAGTAAATACAATGCTGTATACCTTGTGTTACCTGCTCGTTGTCTTTAACTTTGGTCTTAAAACAATTTTAAATGTCAAAATAGGCTTCTTTTAGTGCTAATATTTCGAATAGGGTAATTTGAATTCTAGTTACGTTTTTCTGATTCGTGTAATTCTCAAAAATTTAGTAGAAATTTGAAATGAATATTGCGGAGCTATCAACGACAACGCCGAAAATACTGAAAAATTGGCTTCTTTTTACGTTTTTCCCGATAGCAGAAATTTTCCTTTTTTCGAAAAATAAAAGTCGAGGTTAGTTAAGATTTTTAAAAGTTTCAACCTGTTTCGATACCGCGTTCTGCACAATGAGCTGTCACCAGCTTACGCGGAAAAAAAGAAAGAAAAAAACGGAGTAAAATCAATATGGGTTCCGTTCGGATTCGAAGGAACTCATAATAACTTTGGCGAAATTGGTGATGGTTTTTAAGTTCTGAAATTTCACCAATCGTGGTGTGGCTGAATGGTTGGCACGACCGATTCATATACCGATCGTTTTCTACTGCGGTAAAAAGTTGAATTCTGCTGTCACTGTGCATGTATGTTATCTGCTATAGGCTTACAAATTGTTGGACAATGCAGAAAATCTATGCGGGAAACGCGTTCGTTCCTGCAAACAAAAAATCTGTAAAATAGTTTCGTTCGAATCCAAATCCTAATCGAGTTAAACTCTATAATGGTGTTGTTTGCTAATATGGCTTAGGTTTACAATAGCAAATTCTAGGTATATATATTGCATTACGGAGATTTCCGAGAGAACCAAGAATATAAGAACCACTGCCGTTTTGTGAATGTTCATTAACGGTTATTCTATAAAAGCCGATATTTCGAAAATGTAAATGATTATTCACTTTATATTGTAAGGAAAGTTGTAAGTGAATAAAATAAACTGAAAACAGGACCAAGAGACCCTGTTAACCGCACGGGAGAATCGTTAAAATATCAATTTCTTAACTAGAATACTTAATTTAGAAAACATGGATATTAAGTTTGGATTTGTAACTTGGGAGCCCATTAGTTTCTTCTTGCAGAAATATACGTTATACTCTTTGTATATAATATAACATGAGGTTTGAGTAACCAGACCCTTGTTGGTACCATTCATAAAGTATATAGATACCAAGTATGGATTGGGGACTAGGGAACCTGTAGCATCTCGTATAAATATTAGTTTTAATTTATTTCATGTTTAATATATTTTATGTTTTAAATTTCTTTTTTGGCGTTTGAGGTTTAACGACTCTTACGTGTTTTATTATTCTTTACGTAATTTTCACCTTGTACTGGCCTTTGGAATTCGTCTGTTTAAATCTTTAACATAGTTTTCCCACTTAATTTCCCGCAGTTAGTAAAACGTGCAGACGTGAAACTTCTCGCACCAAAACTTTTCGGACCTCGTTTATATTCTGGAATTCAAACAGTAAAATATAACCAGTACCAAACTAAGTAACTTACTTCGCGAACGAAACTGTTATATTTAAAGACGCAGAATACAACTACACTGGATCAAAAATTAGACTTAGAACTTGAGATCTAGACTTTACAAATCGTGGCTACTACAATAATTAGTATAGGCGTTCTGTGAAGAGTGAACTTAGACTTTCCGCTGCGCAGCTCGCGAGAGACCGTGAGGCAGCCTGCTAAATCCAGATTAGCCAACGCTCCTGCACCAGCTGTCAAACTAAAAGATCCCTGTGAAATTGGACACGCACCTTCCCGAAACGAACAATTTCCGAGGTCAACTTCAACTAGTAGAAGTTTCAAGTACATTGGCAACGACGAGTGGCCCAACGAAAGTCATCTAAGAATCAAAAACAAGCAACTTCAAGCATCAAGTAAGAAACTCCCCAATTTCGCTGGACGACGTTGGTGACTATTCAACAAAACAACGCTAACGCTCACAATTCAAATCAAGTTTATAAGCATCGTCTCTACAAGCACGAAGAGCAAACGCGCCTTCAACAAGTGCTACATGCACTGTGTCTCAAACAAGGTCAGTAACGCTTTCACGTTTATGCTATCATGAACCTGATTAAATGATGCCATGCTGCACCAATCTATCCGGTATAATAGGCGTATCTACACGTTGAACGAGGTTTTGTTTTGTTCCCTCGCGCCAGATTTTCAATGTTACCGCCGACGAGGCGTTAGTTTTCTTTTAATCGCCTCACGCAAATTATGCGTCTTGTTCACGCTATTCGACTTTTGTTTCTTATCCTTTGCTAAAAAACACATTTGTGGAAACAAACTACGAATGTAATAGCTAATAGTTTATACTCGATGTGTTTAACTTTAACCAATATTTAAGGTGGCTTAGTTTCAGATGAACAAGTTACCTCTCGTACTTACGCTAGTTTTTTTCCCCTTTTTAAATCACGTGTCGTCTTGTTTTTTCCCAATCTTTTACCGGTAAACAGAGAAAATAATAACTAAACTAAAATTCAACAGCGTTTGAAAAATAAGTTTCGAATATTACTGAAGAATTAGTTTATGTGGTTCAATAAATCGAGAAATTGTTTTAAGCGTTCGTGGAATAGGGTTAACCAAGATTAAATTGTTACAATAAGATGTTTTCCCATATACAAAATGTTTACACTCAACTTAAAGCAAAACGCCTACAACACCCGGTATTCCCAGGCGGTCACCCATCCAAGTACTAACCGGGCCCGACGTTGCTTAACTTCCCAGATCGGACGAGATGGGGTGTGCTCAACGTGGTATGGTCGTAGGCGCTGAATTTACGCGAAACAGCCCTTTTAAACTTCATATGTTTAACGGTTAATCGTTAATGCAATAAAATTGTAATTTTGTAAAGTATTTTATTTCTATGAGGTTTAAATTCCCTGCATTTTTGAACGCTCGCCGATTAAGTTAATGCTGTGTTTCGTTGATTACTTAATTGCCTGCTTTTCTGTATATTTGGTTGTACCTTTTTCGCTTTAAGTTAGTTACGAGTTGTGGAGTTGACGGTTGTTTGAATAAATTGTGCTGAAACGCTACAATTTTTGGCGTCCCTGGCTGGGCTATACTGAATATGGAAGAAATAATCGAAGGGATCCGAAAACAGTTCGATAAGCTACAGCTGGACGAGAAGGTGCAGGCGGGTCTCGTACAGATAATCAAGAAGGAAGCTGACGGTTCTCCTGCGTTAACTGAGGTCGCATCGACAGAAAAGGTTGGTTGTAGTGGACAATCGGTGAAGCCGTTCAGGTCCGACGTAGCCCTAAAAATGCCGTTTAATGGCCATATTTCATGGC
Organism: Ciona savignyi; assembly: GCA_000149265.1. Classification (NCBI taxonomy): domain Eukaryota; kingdom Metazoa; phylum Chordata; class Ascidiacea; order Phlebobranchia; family Cionidae; genus Ciona; species Ciona savignyi. Next base: position 41,393 of record CH003363.1, read on the forward strand.
CGGATTTTAAACAACAATTTAAGAACATTGCAAAAGTAAATAATTGGGATGATGCACAAATGGGATTACAGTTAGCTTGTTGCCTACAGGGAGATGCGTTAATGGTTCAAGCAGGTTTGCCACAAGAACATCGGTGGAATTTTCAATCATTGGTTGGTGCATTTGATCGCAAATACGCTCCTAAAAGTTCATGTCGGTCAAAGGCCATATTCTATAGTGCGGTTAGAGGAAGCAATGAGAATTTAATAGATTTCTCTTATAGATTGCGCGTATTGCTTCACAACGCACATCCCGAATTGAAGGAGGATAAAGAGGCCATTTTAATTGAAAACATATGCTTCAGGCATAGGAGTGGCCTCTCTACGGCACGCCATTATATTACAGAACCCGAAGACGTTGGAACATGGCGGTAGACTTGGTCCTGAAACTTGAAGACCGAGATGGTGTAAATTCCGATCGGACGAAATTCTCATACCCGGAGGAAGGTACCGATAATTGTTTTTATTGTGGTCAATCTGGTCATTGGAAGCGAGAATGCAATCTGCGAATATTGCATGCCCGAGATAATGCGAATCGTCGACCAAATTTTAATCGGGCACGGATCAAACTTTTAAGGATTGGCGAAGAAGGCCGACCGCCAATCCAGTGTTACATGGCCAAAATTAGACCTGTAGACTCTACTCTTCATTTATTTTTGCCGTGCACGGTACAAAATGTTAATTTTAATTTTTTATTGGATACCGGCTCGGGTGCAACCGTGATTAATCGGCCTTCCGTTTATCAGCGTATTTTTAACCCCCCAACATTGATCCGTCCCAAGGAGAACTCTTATCGGTTGAGGGCAATCCCGATTCGCTGTTATGGCCGAATGATGACGAAGCTATGCTTTCGTGGGCTGGAGATGTCGCATCGTGTCGCTGTGGCAGATATTGCGGGTTGTGATGGCATCTTAGGTTTGGATATTTTAAGTCGCGCCGGTTGTGTGATAGACCTTGTCAACAACAAAATATGTTTAAAGGGAAAAATGTTAACTCTGGGAATTAATCAACCACTGGTTTTACTACCACAAAAGGCGATTGGAAGAAAAATGACCCAACATGAACTGTCGATTCCCGACCATCTTTTATGTATTACTGAAAATTTGAACCATCTATCGGATGACCAAAAACAAAAAGCAATTCAACTAATAACTGACTATAGTGATTTGTTTTAAACAGAAAGTGGATATTTAGGTCACACGGACGTGGTGCGTCACCAAATAAACACCGGGGATGCGCGACCCATTCGGCAAAGGCCTCGTCGGATGTCGCTTGCTAAACAACGAATGGTGGAGGAAGAGTTGGACAAAATGTTGGCCTCTGGCATCATAGAGCCCAGTCGCAGTCCGTGGTCATCGCCTGTGGTTCTGGTCACAAAAAAAGATGGCACGCCACGATTTTGCGTAGATTTTAGAAAACTGAACGAAATAACAAAAAAAGATTCTTATCCTTTACCCAGGATGGAGGACATGCTGGACATGCTAAGTGGCTCCAGTTGTTTTAGCACTCTTGATTTAGCCAGTGGATATTGGCAAGTAGAAATGGATAAGAATGACCGTAAAAAAACTGCATTTACCGTGGCTGGAAAGGGATTATTTCAATTTAAGGTAATGTGTTTCGGCTTGACTAACGCTCCGGGCACGTTTGAACGTTTAATGGAGTCTGTACCCAGTCACGAAGTATCTTCGAACTATCTATGGCCGGTTATCAGGATCGACCGGCATATGTTTGATTTATATAACCTATGGCCGTACAAACATAATCCAAACTTATATATATGTGTCATGTTCGTATATTCTATGGCTGGCCATACTCTGGTGTTACATATATGGCCCACTCGCGATAATCCCTACAAAAAAAACATAGCCTATTTTTTGTCTGTGGCGTTTGAACGATTTAGCCACACATGGCCGATCTGACATAAACCAGCTGAAACTCGTACGTTGCTGTCTTGTTGGCAGGATTACAGAACCAAAGAAACCTTTGTTTTAAATTTAATTATCATTCTGTGGTGGAGAATAATTTATTATTTTGGTAAATTTATTGATTATTTTCCACTTTTCATGGCTTCAGTCCTACAGCAACCAGTCCGCCGAACTTAACACGTAATCAAAAGAATAGAACAATTTGTTTAAATATGTGTTATTTTTGGATAACAGTTATTCAAGCAAATAAGTGAACATTTTATGTATAAAATTGTTTTAGAAATATAATGTTTTGTTTTATAAATTCTTATTGAGCAACACTTTTTCCCGCGCATAAATGTGCCGTTCGCTCTTAATTGTGTCGTATTGCACCACGTGATCTGTTTCTTTCCGCCTTCACAGTTCAAATTTGCGATATGAACTAGTAGCGTCTAGCGTGTGGTGTGTAAAGGGCTCCACACACATATAGCGTTTCGCGTCAAAACCTCGCGTCTGCCGTAAAACTCCTTGCGTCGGGTCATGCACACACTCGCGCCAGACAAACGCAAGACGAGAGAAGTGGCTCAATAGCGTCAAACGTCAGAGTTAAGGGCTCCACACACATATAGCGTTTCGCGTCAAAACCTCGCGTCTGCCGTAAAACTCCGTCTGGCGTCGGGCTCATGCACACACCTGACGCGCCGGATGACAAGACGCAAGACGAGAGAAGGATGGCTCAATACGCGTCAAACGTCAGGAGCGCTTTAAAAATATTTTAACTTTTGCGCAAGACGCAATAGGTAGGAAAATGAAAGAGACACTGTTTTAAGTTGATTATTTCAATTAAAATCACAGGTAGACCAGAGAATAAGTAAATAAGGATTATTTAAGTATAGCATTATAACAATTATTTGTTTAGTTGGTTTTAAATATCATTTATACTAAGTTTTAGCCCAATTTTTGTATGACATAGATCCAAAAATGTCAAAAACAGATTTTAATGAGTTACTGATTAATTTGGTACAAGCAAGTCCTCATCTGTATGATTCCAAGAATCAGTATTATAAGGATACAATGAGAAAAGAAAATACCTGGACTTACATTAGTGGCCAAATAGGAGAACCAGGTACGGTACCGGTAGTTTATTGTTTAATAAGGGTTTATTTTATGTGTGAATTGAAACACAATGTTTGTTGAATTTCATGTTGAACATTTATTAGCAGAGGCATGTATGATATGGAGAAGTTTAAGGAATGGATTTTCAAGAGAGAAAAAAAAGCAGATAAATGAAAGTGAGCGGATCCGGTGCGGCCACATGTTCAACATGGGAACATGATGAAAATATGCAATTTTTGCAAGATCACCTTTGTCACCGATTGTAAGTACCGGTATCGGTTTGTATTGTTTATAAAATGTAACATGTTTCCATTAAATAATACAGTTAGCACACATTGCTTAACCCAAGTACAGGTACCAGTAGTTTAATAGGTTTAACCAGTATACTGGTGAAGTAATAACTAACAGGCACACATGACACAACACAGGGATAGTTCTGGTAAACTAAACACCCCAACAGAACTATCTATCCGTGACGTCAACAATAGATTGCCCTTCGCCTGCTGAATCGCTACAGTCTGCACAACAGCACAAAAGAAGAAAGCTGGATTTTAAAGTTGATTTGCAGGTGGTTATTTTCATATTGTACATACCTTGTTTGTGTGTAAACAACTTTGTTTACCATTGTACATCGGTTTATTTTGCTCTTGCAATGTCTAATTGAAAATATTCAGATTTATGTGGACCACTACCAGTTAATTTTTTATTAATCGTTATTTGATTCTAGATATCCACAGCTCTAATAACCACTCACTTTATTACTAGGAAGACCTCATACATATTCTGGAGAGAAATTCCGAATATATGAAAAAGTGCAGCTCAGGCCAACATTGTGCAGGATGATATGTATGATAGTTTTGGAAAATTGACTGTTGCTAAACTATATAGTTTCAATGGAAACAGCCGATGAAGCTATGGCTGCAATTGTGCAGATATTGTTAACTCTGTAACTTTCATATTGAACATACCAGTCATTGTAAATGCAAATTTGTTATTTGGTATCAATGAATTGTAAAGCATGCAGCTAGTTGTAAATAATATTTTTATTTATATTTCAGTGTTATTATATTTCTTTAGTCATATACACTGCCTTTCCAAGCCAACTGTAATAGTTAATTTTTCATTTCATAGCACTGTATTGCTCTTTCTTCGTTTGATATTTTGCAATAAAAAAAATGTCAAGTAAGTTGTTTGTTATATGAAAATGATGTAAAAAATATAAAAAGAACATAAGTAAAAAAAAGAGTGGTTATATGTCTAGAAACATGTGACAATAAAGTGAAGAGATTGGACATTATATTTTGCTTAATTCGTTTTTTTACTGGTGAAAACAATCGTTCTAATGGCCAGTAAACAAAACCACGTGGGAATGTTTTGACGCAATACGTCATCATGAACGCGAGTGTGTGTGCATGGTCTGGCGTCTCTCTAAAACGCAACGCCTGACGAGAAGGATGACGAGACGCGAGAAACGCGAAGGATTGCGCAAAACGCTATATGTGTGTGGAGCGCTTTAACTGTTTAAAGTTATGGCAACGTTAATTTAAGATTTCTTGTCCAAAGAGATGCATCTACATGATTTGAAGATACCAGGTACGAAATTAAAACTACAATGTTAATACTAAAAGCAGAAATAATGAGATACGGACGCTTGTGTTTTGTAACAGTTAGCCTATTTAAGTCTTTATATATATTATAATGGATACTGACATGTTCATGTATATCCTGTGTGTGTTCACTTTACCACTTAACCATGCGGCTACATATTAAAGGGAATACTGTAGAATAATTGTTAAAATAAATTTGTAATCTACAGATGTTCTGCTGTGCATAAGGCATGCACGTGCTAAGTACGCTGATATCACAAGTGACATAAAGAAAGTGCTTAACTCTTTGCCTCCCAACTCGCGATATATCGCGAGTTGGTGAACAAACATGGTGTCCCGCGTCCCTATATATAGGGGCAAATCTAAAATGCGATTTCTCCGCAACGCGTAATGTTAGAGAGCTCAGCTATGGCTCATTCGATCAAGGAAAGCCTGAAATTTATTCTCTGTAATTATCTTGGAGAAATATTCAAAATGTGAGGAGTGATAGCCTTTCTTTTTCAAGGCTTCGCCTGTGTTTTTGCTGAATTTTACACGAGTTTACACGTGACTAACTCAGCGAATAGGAGTCGTGTTAAATTGGGGAGAAGCTCTTTTTGTCAAGCAAGTGTTTCTTTACATTCTCTGTGAATTTCGTGCCGTTGAGATAAAAAGGAGAGCGTTGGTGACGTTTTCGCAGCAGGCGGTTATGCTTCGTGTTCACCAAAGCATGAATCCAGCTGGGCCTGCTGAGCGCACGATAAAGAAAAAGGCGGCGAGACTAGCTAGTTCGGTGTGCCCTGCTTTGAAGAATATTGGATATAGTATTTGCGTTTGTTTGGTTTTGTATGCCCCTTTTACACTTCCTTCACTGTTCTTTTTTATACTTTTTACTATTTTAGTTCTACAAAACTAAAAACTTCAATGCGTTTTGGTTCAAGTTTTCATAATATAGTCAGAAAAAAGGGAAATTTCAATTACAAATAGTAAAAAAACTACTGAAGATAGAAATACAGTTCGAATTTTCCTGAGTACAAAAACTATTAGACAATCTACATTCCAATTTTCATATCATTTGGGCATTCCAATAATAAGTGAGTATTTCGTTTGTCAGTGCACCTCAAATTTTTCAAAGTCGAGCAGAATTTTCTTTGCATAAAAAGTGGTGTTCACTAAAGTTTACATAATATATTCTTTATTAGAGGTAGATTTTAGATGTGCAGCTTGTTTAAAAGAGGGGTAAATTATCTTTCCAACCATACTAAATATTAAATCATAGCATAAACTTTAGAAAAACTGTGCTAATTTGAAAATGACTAAAAATTGTAAAAAACACTGCGGGACAGCATGTTTGAATTAATGCATTTGGCCGGGAGTGAAAGAGTTAATGGTGTATGTGACTGGGAGAAAGGCAGGGCTGGAAGAGCCGGTTTGTTTAAGACAACACCAGTCAAACACATAGCTAACTGGATGCTTCAAGTGCAACGTCTCAAATATCAAGAAAGTCCCATAGTATATGCTACTTCAGGCTCCACCTGATGATAGCTCAAGTGATGACACAGTTGAAGTGGACACATTTGGGACCGTATTCATTTAAATAATGATACTTTCCATATTTGGCAACTTGTTAAGGTTACCAAAGTTTCTTTTTCTATGCTTCACGCCTTCACCAAAGTTTCTTCTTGTGTACAATTTATTATTGACCTTATTCTTGTGATTTTTTTGCATCGCAAATAAAATAGTTAACAAACAACAAGCTAATTCTAACTTAAACGTAGCTAGGAATCATATGTGGACAAAATACAAGAACCGTAGATAATAGGCAGCAATGGCCCCTGCACTGGCCGTTGTAACATTTCGGTTAAAAACCATACGTGGACAATATAAGAACCGTAGATAATAGGCAGCAATGGCCCCTGCACTGGCCGTTGTAACATTTCGGTTAAGAACCATACGTGGACAATATAAGAACCGTAGATAATATCAGCAATGGCCCGTGCATTGGCCGTTGTAACATTTCGGGTACGTCGGCCAAACACATATCTACCGGGTACCCTGACAAAAACTTGATCTGATCAAGACTGATTGGTAGATAACACATATATGCGCCATAGATAATTTCGTAACTGGGTACTGAAGGGGTTGCTGCACAAAATCTGCGCCGTTTACATTGACGACGTCATCTGCTTTTCAAAGGATTTTAATGATAATCTATTGCATTTACAAAAAGTCTTTGACAGGTTGCGTCTCGCGGGTTTGAAATTAAAACCGAAAAAGTGTCAATTATTTCGTCGAAGCACCAAGTTTTTGGGGCATCTGGTATCTGCCGATGGAATCCGGTGCGATCCTGAGAAGACCGCAGCTGTACAGGAATGGCCAATTCCGGTCAACGTTAAAGAGGTACGAAGTTTTCTGGGATTTGCTTCTTACTATAGAAGGTTTATTAGGAAGTTTGCGGAGAAGGCTACCCCCCTTAGTGCCCTTACCCATAAGAATCGCGTATTTAAGTGGACGGATGATTGTTCCGACGCATTTACTCAGTTGCGCAAAGAGTTGGGCACGGCTCCTGTACTATCTTATCCCCTGTTTGATAGCCCCTTTGTGTTGGACACGGATGCTAGTGGTGTAGCTGTGGGAGGTGTGCTATCCCAAATGGTCGATGGAAACGAACAAGTGGTTGCATTTTATAGCAGCACGTTTAGTAAAACTGAACGAAACTACTGTGCAACCTATCGTGAGCTTGTGGCTGCGGTTAAGGCGATAAAACATTTTCGACATTACTTGTGGGGAAGGAAGTTTACGTTACGCACCGATCACGCTTCCCTGAAATGGTTAGTTTCGTTTAAAGAACCAGAAGGGATGTTAGCTCGGTGGATTTCTATATTGGGGACCTACGATTTCGAAGTACTGCATCGCCCTGGGGAAAGACATTTAAATGCAGATGGGTTATCGCGCCGATGTTGTACTAGAAAGGAATGTGCGGATTGTTCCCAAATTTCACAAGAGAAATCCCCTCGGGTAGCTGTAAATTTAATTTCACGTGCAAGTTCGACCGACTGCAATTGGCTAGATACTTGGAACGATTCTCAAATCAGACAGTGGCAAACGGAAGATCCCCAACTTTCGGTAGTTATTCACTTAAAAAGTCAGAGCCAATACCCGCCCCAGTGATTTGCGTATTTACCCAGACGGTATTCGGACATTGTTGTTACAGTGGGATCTACTGGAAGTCCGAAATGGGTTGTTATATCGCATGTGGTATCCTGATAATAATTTTGAAATGCCAAATCTTTTATTAGTAGCACCAGGAATAATCCGACAACACATCTTTCAACATTTACACTCCTTTCGTACAGCAGGTCATCTAGGAATTACTCGAACAACTTATAGGATCCGTCGCAGATTTTACTGGCCAGGTTTAAAAGAGGATGTGCGGAGATGGTGCAAGTGGTGCATACCATGTGCGAGACGTAAGCCCCCATCACGGAAAGCATCGTTGGGCTCTGACACAACAAATGGCAAGCGCGCCAATGGAAAGGGTGGGTATTGATTTTATGGGCCCTCTGCCCCGAACTGATCAAGGTAACGAGTACATTTTGGTTGTTACCGATTATTTTACGAAGTGGACGGAATGTTTTGCATTGCCGAACCAACGTGCTGTCACCACCGCGGAAGTCCTGGTAACTCAGTTCTTTTCTAGATTTGGTATTCCCAGATATCTTCATTCGGACCAGGGGAGGGATTTCGAATCGCACTTATTCCAGGAAATGTGTCGGGTATTGGAGATAACGAAAACTAGGAGTTCTCCATATAGACCCCAATCATCGGGGCAGGTAGAACGTTTCAACCGGACGCTGCAGATGATGTTGTCGGCATTCGTCAACGACAATCGAAATGACTGGGATGTGCATCTCCCATATTTGGGAATGGCGTACAGATGTTCGGTACACGAATCAACCAAGTATACCCCAAATCGTTTAATGTTGGGAAGGGAGACCACTATGCCCATAGACTTAATGACGGGCAGTCCACCAAATTCGTAACGTTTTCATGTCACACAGAATATGTGGAATGGATGAAATCGGCAACAGAGAACGCCTTTAATACGACCTATAGTCATCTAAAGAAAGCAGCCGTGCGACAAAAACGCAACTACGACAAGAGCGTTCAATCTTGGTCCTTTAAAGCAAACGATTGGGTATGGTACTACTACCCACCAGCGGGGCGGAAGAAGTTGGGCCAAGGATGGACTGGACCGTATTTGGTAATCGACCTGTATCTCCGTGCCTTTACAAAATTCAAGCTTCACCGCATAGCAGACCAAAAATCATCCATGTTGACAATTTGAGATTGTTAGAGGCTGAAACGATGCCAGCCAACTGGTTGCACGAACGCGACGAGTCTGCACAGGAACCAGTTGACGAACGCGACGAGTTTGCACCAGAACCCGTTAATAACGAACGCGATGAGGCTGCACCGGAACCGATTGACGAGACGATAGACCAAGAAATGATGTGGACAAATGAACTTGATCAAATTCCAACAATTTCGGGGTTTGGAAGAAGGCGCAGGCGGCCGGCGTACCTTCACGATTTTGTATGTTAATATTAGTAATTGTTTTGGAAGGGAAGTTATTTTTTGAGTTGGGGGATGTGTGTTTTGAACGCTCGCCGATTAAGTTAATGCTGTGTTTCGTTGATTACTTAATTGCCTGCTTTTCTGTATATTTGGTTGTACCTTTTTCGCTTTAAGTTAGTTACGAGTTGTGGAGTTGACGGTTGTTTGAATAAATTGTGCTGAAACGCTACAAGACACATTTTATTTTTTTAATTAATGAATAAGCATTTGTTTATATGTAAACAAACTAATGCAATTTTTAAAGTAAATGTTTTTATCAATGAACGTATAATGCTTTGCAGGCATAAATCTACTTTTGATGGTGCGGTCTGAAATAATTATATATTTGACAAAACCATTTGTTTTACCTTTAAATTTCTTGTAGCTAATTTTGTTGAATATTTATAAAAAAATAGAATACTTATGGTGAAATAAGGCGTAATACCAGCAATCGTCAGATTACCCCTTTAACCACAGTCGGGTTATGGGAGTTTTAGGCAACATATGTGAAGTGCCCAACCCAAGGACACAACCAACTAACTACCTGTAGGTTTCTACCCCACCACCTTTTAGCTGATGGTCTGATGTAATATGAATGAGACCACAATTCCGACAAACATAAAATAATCAAGGAACAACAAGTTGATACTTTATAACAACTGCTTGTACTTAAGGAACAACAATAGATAGATGAAAAAGCAACTCAATACAGCATATATATATATACAATACATTTTTCAGATATCCGATCATACATATTCAATAATGAAACTTCTTACAGAAAATGCAGGTGTTGTGTTAGATATTGGAAAGAAGTGAAATGTTTATATGAGCAGAGCTTGTCTGATTAATTGTTTCTTTTCAGGGGTAAGCTGTTCAGGAAATTGGATATCGAATTCAATGACAAGATCGCCTTTGATGGTTGGGTCCTTTGAAAGGGGCATCCCCTCCCCAGGAATCTTCTTTGTGTACTTTGGGTGGACGATATCGTTGACGGGAACGTTTAGCAGCCTCCCATCTAGTGTTGGGACCTCTATGCTGCAACCAATGAGCGATTTACCGAGGGGAATCTTTGCGATGAAGACCAGATTGTTCCCGCTCCGAGAGAACAATGGGTGTTGTTTGTCTCGGACAATAAACACGATGTCGGCTGGTGTGTTGTTCGGCCCCTGGTCTCCCTCTTGTGGAAATGTGACTTTGGTTCCCGCTTTCCAACCCGGCTTCACGTGGATCGTGAGGATTTTGTCTCGTATGCTTGAAGTGTGGCCGTCGTCATTCATCACTCGTCGGGAGATCTTCATCTTTTTGGTGCATCCGTGGAACAGCTCCTCCAGAGAGAGGTAGAGGTCTCGTTCAATGGGCGGGTCCTGCTTCTTTCTTCCTCTGCCCCTTATCCCGCCAAACCCTGTCATGAAATCACCATTTGTGTCAAAGAAATCAGCAAAGGGGTTCGATCCGCCAAAAAAATCTCGGAAGACCTTTTCAGGGTCACCATGGAAAGTGTACCCAGATGTAAAACCACTCCCGTCCGCTGAGGGAATTCCCCCCTTTAACCCTTCTTCTCCAAATTGGTCATAAGTCGCTCGTTTTTGGGGGTCACTGAGCACATCATAAGCTTCTGTTATCTGTCGAAATTTATCGGTTGCACCTGGTTCCTTGTTTTTATCTGGGTGAAATTTCAAGGCCAATTTTCGAAAAGCTTTCTTAATTTCAGCATCAGTGGCATTTCTTGTTAATCCAAGTATTGCATAATAATCAACACCCATGATTCTAATCCTTAGCAGATCTGCAAAAAAAAAAGTTTTTTTTTTAATTTTGCCTTTAACACTTTATCGAAGGGTGCGACTCAACAATTTGTTGTTTAGTGTGATAATTTCGAACTTAGTCTACTGATAAAAGACTAACACTAATTTTGCTTTACCTTTTTAATTTGAATGTTATTAAATATATTATAATTTTTAGGTTTGGCAGCCGCATCGGACTATATAAATATATGTGCTAAATAATTTTATTCACATGCTTTAACAGCTGTAATTTTTCCTTGTTTCTTAGCTACAATTAAAATCGTTCTATTTTAGTTTTATTCTAAATTAGTTGAAAAGTCTCCTTTTGTACATAGCAAACTTCATACACTAAGTGGTAGGTAAGAGGACCCTTCTTTAAATCTCAAATTCTCTTAAATAATTCTAGCCTTAAATTCTTCAATTCTAACCATTGTCGTTATAAAGCCTACGTTATACAATTAATATTTAAACACATGAACATACCAAAACCATCTAAAACATAAGACATGAGCAGAACACAAACTATGACTGACCAAAACAAACGGACTCGATTTAAAGTTTTTCGAGGTTGCTTGGCGACGTTTCTCGAAGTCATAGAAACAATGTAAATGATTATACCAATTTTATGTTTTTGTTCATAGAAATGTTTTTTTTATTTATATTACTTTTTTATTAAGGTTTGTTAAATGTGCTTGTTATAATATTTTTGCACAATTATTTTATATACAAGGTTTAGGGTGGTCGTTTTAGCTCAATGGACAAAAGCGTGGGTGGTCTGCGCCGACCAAAATGTTGTACGATCTTAACCAGGCGCTAAATCGATCGCTGTGTTCTTGGACAAACATTTTTTAAATTATACACAACTTACCGCAAAAGCTTCGATATCCAGACGGTAAACGCGAAATGGCCTGACGATTGCCCATGTGTTAACGCTCTTTGCGTTTTCCTATTTACGGGAATAATCATGAATATCCTATCCTAAAACTACCGAAAGATATTGTAAAAAGTCCCTGATAAGAGAACTGCACGCAGTGGAAACCCATGCCTTCAGTATTGTATCTACATTGTACGAAAAATACTCTAAATTCTGCAAAAAAAGCTTTTTTTAGACCCCTAACTTGCGTTTTACGCACAATTTCGCTTTTTTACTATGGGCGCCCCTATATATGTGAAAGTATATTTATTTACCTGTACGCTTGAGTAACCGCAAGAGTTCCCGCGTAATTTTTGTTTTGTTATTATCAAGTTGCGGTGTTTAATACGATAGTGAATTTTACTTACGAAATTAAATCATGACAACTAAAAAACCGCCCAATTATAACTACTTGACACTTGAACAAATAAAAGAAAATTGGGACCTGATCAACCAGTCGAATGTCTACGGTGTTGTTGTTGATTTCATGCAAACTCGAAAATCGAAAGGCCAAGGTAACAAAGCATTCTGTAACATATTTACTGTAATGCATGTATTGTAAACTAGTTCGTTGTATGGCCTGACGAACGGTTGTTTCAGTATGCAAAATGGTTTTATTTTTAAAATGTTTATTGACCGATTCTGATAAATCCATTTCTATTAAGTTTTGTTTATCAACCTGTTATTCCCAGATTATTTCTGCATACTACGAATAATAGACGAGACCCACCATGAAGGTGAGGGGGTTAAAGTCATGCTTTTCTCACCCAATGCTGATTTACTGCCAGAGGTACAAATTTTTGTTTCTTAAGTTCACCAACATCTGTAAACTGTTTAAAAAAATCTCATTGGCAACATTTTCGGTCATTATAAAAACATTTTCTACAAACCCGATTTTTCAAAATGTTTTTTTTACTTTTATACTATTTTTATTTTTTTAGCGGAAGTGTCCTCAGTTGACCATGTCTGTCTGCATAACACTGGTGCTTCTGTCCTGCTATTTTCCATTTGTAAATACTGATTTTTTATTTGTAAATCAAGAATTCATTTTCCTACTGTTCCAGTCTTTAATTTCCCTGCATGTTTATTCACAGAATGTAGTTAAAAGGCATGACCATATGTTATATGTGAATCAAGTCTGCTAAACTACTATTGTTTATGTATCATTGGTGATATTATACCGACATGTGGGGTGATAACACATGTTTAAACAATTTTAGTTCCAGTTTTTATTGTGCCCACTTTACTATGTGTACCCCTGTGCCCACTCAACTACGTCTGCCCACTGTACAACTTGTACCGCCTGTGCCCAATGAACTATGTGTGGCCACTGTACTACATGTGCATACTGCACTCTTTGTACCACCTGTGTCTACTGTACTACCGGTACTTGTACCATCTGTGCCCACTGTTTGATTCTATATAAGCTGCCTATTAAAGTTTAAGTGTTGTTTTGACCTATCCAATTTCCTCAGGTTGATCATTGGGACATTATTCGTTTGCATCGGTTGAAACCTTCATTCTATAACACAAACTTGGCACTGGTCAGTCAAAAGGGATGGGCCTGGGTGGTGTGGCCGAAATCGGTGGGTTTTTCTTGTTTGTTGCTAATTATGTATGTACATTACATGAGTTGTGGTGGGTCCATGGTGATTACCCAAGACTGAGAATGTAGAGGTTTCTGCTCACAAGGCTAGGGTGTTATCATGGATCTATTAGAAAGCTGACAAGTCTGTCAGTGAAATAACTGACATGATTCTTGTACAATCTTGATGAATGATCATCATTGTCTTACATTCTTATCTAATTTTTGTGGATTTGAATGCTGCTCTTAATAAACTGCATGTCTATGGTTGGTGTATAAACTTTATGTCAAAGCTTTTCAAAGTGATTTTTCTTAAATTTTAAAATGTCTTCTTCAGGGGCCAGTCGACAACGGGAAATCGGTGTCGCGAGAATACACCGTCCTGGATAAAGATAAACAAAGAGTAAACGACTTGCGGAAATGGATTACGCACTACAACCCAGCAGCAACATCACATGACATTTACATCGAAAATATTACGATGGACAGTTACTTCAATATAATGTGTCAGGTGATTGGGTTTTCATTTTCCTTCTGTTATTACTTTGATTGTCTTAAATTGTTTATGCCCCTTTTGTAGTTGGGTGAGTGGATTGTAGATACTTTAACTCACGGATAGACAACTTCTCTGATCGGCGGGCCAAATTTGGAAAAATAAAGTCCTTGGTGGGCCGGATTATTGCATAAATAGTATTCGATATCTTAATTACAGGGTATGGTTAGATTAAGTCTGCAAGCCGGTTAAAATCCCTTCGTGGGCCGGACCCGATCCGCGGGCCACCAATTGTTCCTTTTGTCAAGGCACTTTATGGATGTTGTCAGCAATTTGGTTGCCTCCAATTTTGATGTTTATTTCAACATTTTCTGTTCGTCATTCACATTATTAGTACAATAACTATGTGAAATCACCATACCAGGTGATTGGAGTTGCTAAAATCCGTGAAAACCTTACGATCCTCCAAGTTTGGGACAAAACCACCCCGCCGTCAAAACTTTCCAAAGTACATTGTGAGGTTAGTAGCATTTTATTTATACTGTCCATACAGTAAAGATAGTCACAAGAACATTTAATCTGTCAATGTTGACTCCAATTGTGGACTATATATTATAGAATATACCATTATATTAAACACAATGTAATAAGTTTTTATAATGCATTTCTGTAAATGGCGCAATACATAGGAAGTCATAATAGAGAGCTATACATAACTACGTAAAATTTTGCTTGCTGACACTGACTGAATAATCACCGGCCTGACCGACCACTTTCCAACCCTTCCCAGGATGTGGAGATGGTGTTCATGCCTCACGCTGAGCTATTATCCCACCTCTGTGTGGATATCATGGTGTATGACAACCACGTGGCTACTGTCAACAAGCTTAACATCAAGCCAGGTATGCGGGCTGCGATTGTACAAGTTGCCAAGATTAGTGCATTGTCTTATCAGAAAATATGAATGTTAATATTATCATTTCATTTTAAACTGTTATCCTCGTGGTATAAAGATTATAAAATGTAAACTACAAGTACCGCCATATAACAACTTCTATTAATTGTGTGAACAGGTTCATTTATCGGAATAACAAACATACACGCAAGTGAGAAAGCGACTGCCCCACTACATATGGAGTTATACCTTCACGGAGGTGTCATGAATAAAAGAGGAATCTCACTCTTGAATGATGAAGAAGAGGCACAACTTAAAGAGTAAGTTTTGACATGGTTGGGAACTTAATATTATAAGCACAAAATTTTTTTTCGCCAAAGGCGTGAAAGTTAATCATTTGGTAAAAAAATCATTTTAGTATGTTTATAATATTCATTTGTCAGTTTTTTTTCATCAAACAATAGTCAAGGGTGAATTTTCTTTCTGAAATCATTATTATTAAATCAGTCAGAACTATTAAATCAGTCTAAAACTTTAGGATGTTGTAGCTAACATTACCTAGATAACTTCACCTTTATGAAAGTACTTTGTATCCATGTAATTCATGATTTTTTACTTTTTTCCCTTGCTGTTACTGTTTATTAAAGAATTTTCTGCTTTTAATTTTAAATTACATATTGATCCAGCTATTAATCAACTTCTGTTTGCTAATTTCAGGACTTTGGATTCAGCGCTTGGCCAAATTTACCAAGACAGCATTGTACCTATCAAAGGTTTGAAATTTAAATCATTGCTTACCTTTAATTTGGCATTTCCACTATTCTGAATCTGAGCAGTGATTAAGGTAGCCCTTTTGTATAATGGCCAATGTGGGTATCGTTCACTTAAATTTTAATAATTTTAAATATATTAAGACATAGTTAAAACCCAAAGAGTTTACGTTATTGTTTAATATACCCAAGGCAAGTTTATTGAACTATGAACCCCCAAATATACAGTGCACATAAAAATCACAATATTAATTTGGTACTTTAAACATATATAGGTAATGTTATACACATTTGCCTAAGTTTTTTTTTTCTGTTTAGGCCACATAAATCAGAATTATATTTGAGTTTAATTTGCACCCACCCATATATTCACCCTTACGTTAATATGGCCCAAAGCCTTATTCCTGAAATAAGACTTATTATTTAACAATAAGGCATAGCAGAGAGTGTTGTAGCCGTTTTTCAAATACTATTGATATTGAATACTATTCATGTAATAATAATCCGGCCCACCAAAAACCTCATTTTCCACCATCTGACCTGCCGACTAGAGAAGTTGCCCACCCCTGTTCTAAAGCGTATCTTGTGAGGTTCCAAACTGAATATTTCGAACCAAACTTCCCAGATTCCAGTGAAATGACTCAACAATCGACAACAGCTGATGACGACACAGATTCGAATGTCTCGACTGTGGATACGAGTCCAATCCCATCAACTTCCGGACAAATTGAAATGTTAACCCCAAGGAAAACTCAGCATAAGGTTTGTTTTTCACACCAACATTGTTACACACACACATATATATACTGTCAGACAGCTTAGCTCCTATAAGTGTGTAGATTATTTTCAACGATTTAGATTAACATGGATATTTGTTACCGGCTCAAATTTTGCTGCTTGTTTTCCGGCATTGTTTAGTTTACAATTCACTCTGATTTATAATTCCTTTGGAAAAACTTACATCGTTACTTGTAAATGCCATTGCATAAATGTTACTGTTGTTTATACAATGCGCTTATATTATTATTATGTAGCCTTCTATCGTAGGGATCGGGTAAAGAGGGGTCATTTGATCAGCATGCGGAGGGTGCCCGAAACAAAGGAGCTGCTTCCCAAAATGTGCCAACAAGTTCCATGTACAACACTGTTCAAAGTGGTTCACCACCAAATGACGAAAGCCCATCAAAATCGAATGTTAGATCAAGAAAGAAGGTTAGGCAAGAGCACAGCATGCGAACGCGTCTGCGCAACTCTAAAACCATCACGCAGCAAGAATCTAACCCACAAGACGCCACCTCAAACAGTAAACATTCGAAAAAGGTGGGAAGTTCGCAAAACATTTTCAAAAAACCAGCTGCTCCTAAAAGAAGGAGTTCAGACGCTAACACTGGTGCCTCTCAAAGCAAGAAACCGAACGACACATCATCATCTACTTGCGATCCTTCAAGTGAACCTTTGCTGAGGTGCCAGCAGGATTCTGCCACAGGTGTTGTTTGAATTTATTTCATTCCATATTATGCTGTGTTAGTTCCATTAACTTTCTCTTGTCTTAATTTTAAGCTAGCTTCTCTTTTGCGTACTTTGGAAAGGGCAGGGCATTTAGTGCATATTGCCTGAACCCGGAAGTTTAATGGTTTCAACTAAAATATTAGCAATATATGCTTCCTATCCATCCTGCAATAGCTCTGGTAACCTGACTGTTGGCATAGAGTAATCCGATAACCTTAGTAAAATATACTAAATAAAAGATTATGTTAATCTTAAACTATTTTTATCAATTTAAGCATAATCCAGTTTACATGCTAAGGAATGACATTTCACCACTAACTTCTCACCCATGCAGTAATAACTGGAGACGAGCCCCCTATATTAATCACCCCAATCCACGATGTCTTATCTTCGAGGGTTAACACGGGGAAGTTTAAACTTTATCGAGTCCGTGGCAAAGTGAAGAAAATCCACAAGTTAAGTTCGTTGGCGTGTCATCTTTGTCCCATACATAACATGAGGTGAGTCAAGTGAGTGTTGGGGTCTGAATATAACATTGTTTGTAATGACAATACTATTATATATATATATATTAAAAAATTGGAAGGAGTTGTCACGAAGAGCCGTCCCTTGATTATTATCACTGATATATATATATATATATATATATATATATTCTTAGCACTCCTCCAAGCTGTACATATATATATATATAGAGAGAGAACAATTTTTTTTAATACAAAGGGAACAAAGCATTTTTTATTGACAATGCCAATGGACAAACATATTAAAAGTAATAAAATAAAAGTTATGTAGTTTTCGTTTTTTTTTAATTTTTAATATGAGTAAAATCCTTAAAAACCTGATTTTAGAATTTTCTGTTCTTTTTCATTAGTATAATTTGGGCAAGTGTGTTACTTTGCAGCTAAATTGGTTTTTGGGTTAAAACTATTCGGCTAAGTCCTTGGACACAGTAATTAACAGACATCATATAACCCAAGTGGCCTAATGGGTAGTTCGTAAACATTTGCAATCTCTCGAAGTATGCAAAAAGCTGCAATATCTCCAGTAACCATACGGTGAGCTCTGAGTAATTTGAAAATCACTTGTGTGATAATGCGCTTAAATTTCCTATTCGCAGGGATAAAGCATGAATGTCCTTTTTATATATCTCAGCATTTCTTTTGTGATTTCAGATTTTACGGTCCATTTGACGGAAGTGAGTTGAAGCTATCGAAGAAACAAGTCAAGTATTTATACACATGGTGGCGAGAGAGGGGTGTGACGGAATCGCAGGATGATGACATCATAATCGATCCTTCGTCACAATGGGAACTTCCAGAAGGACCATCGACGTTAGTTTGAGTTTTGTAAGATCGATTTGGTGTCGCTATTGGCTAGGGTGCTTAAGTTTATCCCTAAATTACTAAAAAAGGACGGTCCTGTGGCCGAATAGTTAACGCGACCAATACATATACTGACACCCATACAAAAACAATCCCAGTGACGAGCCCATATTGAATTTAAAACTTAACTTATTTAAAATATTTACTTTATGCCCACTATCGGGTTAACGGAGCTAATAAATCGAATACCTTAATAGTTAAGATTCTTATCAATGTAATAAGCATAATACACAATGCCACAAATTTCTAATAGAAACCTTAGCATATCGTCGTACCATCACCCACACGATGACAGCAAATGGGAGAGTTTGACACTTGGCCGATATGTTATTCGGAAGCGGAAATCTGGAGATACAAGGTTCACCATTCTTTATGTGAGTGCTTGGGGTGGTGTATTATTGTTTTTTTTAATATAAATGGGAAAATGCAAGTAGCGAATCACACGGATAATCGATAAATAACTGTATACTCACCGTAAGGTTACTTAAGCCATTTCAGTTTGATGTAACATTTAATTGAAACATAATGGGTACTCTAGTAGGTTCGAAACTGGTCTCTAGATAGTCGGTTGTGTCCCTAGCTAGGGCTCATAGCAAACATTGCCTGAACCCTCTGGATTGATGGGTTCTAAACTTCTAAATAATTAAAAGAAAGTCTGAATCATACACAGCACATTGCAATAGCTTCTGTGACCTAACTTGGATGCGAGATAATATGATGTTTGCCCATGTTTTAACACCCTTTGCGTTTTCCTATCACTTTAAGATAGCAACCACTTGGTTTATCCTTTGTCAAGACATTTATAATGAGTTGAACAAGAAAGGTAAAATGTCTCAATTATACACAACATGCTGCAATAGCTCTGGTAACTTGACTGTGGGTAAAAGTTAACGGACGACTGCCTGTGTGTTTTTTCATTAACAAGGATAAAACATTTATCTTACTCAAGTCCCACATGATTCACACAAGACATCATCCCCTGTACAGGTTTCTGATGAAAAACTCCACTCCAAATCCCTGACTGGGAATTATGACCGAATAGTTCACATCCTTCCCCAACAAAAGGTTACTTCAAGCTCACGACCTCCAATAGTGTGCCAAGATGGTGTGTTTTATTACAGGTTTGTGACATAGTAAGTCATAGCCTTTTCCAGCCTTGTTATGCAAATTTGTAGGACATGGTAATGTTGTATGGATGCTACAAATTGTTTTGGGTAGGTCAATCTTTGCCGAAACTGTTAAAACGTGTTATGTGTGCTTGAGCTGGCCACGTGGTTTTAGTTTTAACCTACTTGCTTTAAAATGTCGAAATCCTCAGAATAATTTAGAAATTAATTGGTTTTTATGTAATTTTAATATTTAGATCATTAGTTTAATGTCGAATACCATGTGGATAGAGTGGAATACGAGTGTTTATCACTGTGGATGGAAAAAATGGACCTGTGCCCACACACGGGATACTAAAGCTATTGCAGTGTGTTGTTGAATATGATTAAAGAGGCACTACAATTTTGTTTAATGTTTTAAACGACTGTTTTTGTTTAATGTTTAAATTTAGTCACATAAATGTTTTGTCTAATGTTTAGATTTAGTCACCGTTTAATAAAAGCCTTGCTTTAGGAGTAGGACACAACCGACTAGCTTTCGGCTGGATTCGACCCCCATACCTTTGGTTAGAGGACCCCCCCACCCTACTCATGAGCATAATGTTTTATTCTGGGTAATACCCTTAAGGCCTTAACCCATCGTACAGTTCACCCAGTTGCCTTGGCAAGCCCCAGCTGCCAAATTTACAACGAGAAGCATCCACATTCCATGCAGCCCGCCCGATAGAAGCAACCCATCTACAAATGATGCCCATTGTCTTCCATTTTGACGTCACAATAGCAGATTCAAGTGGCGCCATCACCGCCACCTTGTGGGGAAAACAAGCGGTAATTTTGCTAAGTCAGCAATTTTTAAAACAATTTCTTGTATTTTCGCTTAAAAGCCGTAAAATGTGTAAAAATGAATGGGAAAACGCAGAGGGGGCGTTATAACACGTACAACAGTAACGTGCTGTTAGCCGCAGCTATTCCATTAAGTTAATTACGATGAAATCGTTGCTACAGTTTTTTTAACTGGGTTTAAGCAACGTTTGTCGTCGTTCGGCTGGAGGTCCCGGCGTAATAAGAATATGCATACCTACTGAATTAATGCACCAAACTTCTTTTACCGAGAAATATAAAACGCGGAACGGCGAAAAGGAAAAAAATATTACGTGTTGCTACAGTTTTAAAAATTGCTATTTTTTCGTTAAAAGAACTTTGGTGCAAATTGTTATCCATTAAAATGATTTTTTTCTTGCAGGTGGACTTTTTAAACGGGGTCACCCCCGAAAGTTTTCTTAAAAATGCCTCCAACTGTGGCGCTGACGTCATCGGTGAACTACGTCATCTCCTTGGGAAATCGACCTGGAGCGAATTCGTCATCAAGAAAGGCGGAAGAGTTGCGAAAGCGGGAAATCCCCTTACGGCGTACGAGATCGTTAACACACGACTGCGTTGATTGGTTGGAACTGTGGGCGTGACTGAATAAAGGGATTTGATTGGCTAAGCCGTCAAGTCGAATTTATTTTTTAAGTTTATTTCATATTTACCTTAAACTTAAAAAACGTTTCAAGAAGCAATATTTTTATGCTATAAAAGGCAAAATTAAACATTTCACTGTTCATTTGGGCGTCATTTCTTTAGTATTTCAGTTACCGCTGTAGAAATCGGTCTGGTTTTCAAACTGGGCCAACCAGGCATGTAAAAAGGGCGTGTGGTGCACGCACGGCCACACGTTTCTCGAAAATTCTATATCGTACACCCCGCTGTACATTTATATGACACAAAGCTCCTTTTATAATGAAATGCTGAAGTGCAGTAAGGGATCGTCCGCCATATTGCAAATGACGTCATACAAAAATCCCAACATCTGGCTTACGGAACACCTTACTGTTGGGATTTTTAAAAGAAAAATTAATTATTCCTCAATACTGTATTACTGAACCTTCCGTAGCGCGCATACACACATGGATAGGCGGCTGTGTGTCAATGTGGTATATAATCCGATTGGTTTTAGTGTCTTGCCCATGGACAACTCATTGACCAGTCCGATTTCTTATCCGAAACATTGTACGGGTCGCTTTACCGAACATTTTTGTTCGGGACTTAAGTGTTGTAAATTTGTTTTAAACATTTTTTATGCCTTAGCGTTAGTGGCCACGTCTAGCAATACACACTAAATAATTTATTGAATTATAGAAGTTTTTTAACGACTGTCGTTTTACCGATTTTTTTTTCGGTTTCAAACTTTTTAGAGAATGTCCTGTTGCTAGTTTTCTTTATTAAACAACATTTCGGCTGGAGTAGAAGTTCTAACCAGCAATAGAGACGGACTGGAAACGGCATTACCAGTGTATGTTTCCCTTTGAATGACAGTATCGCATTGGATATCTGCTTCCCAGTTTTTGCGGTGGAGTGGGGATAGGCCACAGATACATAGTGCTCTAAGAGTGCTAACGTGTTGTATGTACCTCTCTTGGGCATATGCCAGCTGTGTCTGCCTGAATCCATGTACAAGATAGCAGTCTTGCCGACAGTTTTGTTTGAATGTAGTCAACTTATCCTGACGACCCGTCTTATACAAAAAACGCGTATGGGTCCGGCCTTAATCTGCTTGAATCGCCTAACTTTTTTTTACAACAAGAACACTTGCAGATTTAAAATCGTAAAGGATTTATTAAGGTCGGTTTAAATAACCTACCTGTATACAAGTCGGTCTTGCCCATCACTCGGTAACAAAACTAAACATTTTAGTCAAAAAACTTTTTACCGTGTATCATTAAACCTCAATCACTAGATTACTGGCGAGGTCCGTTTTTGTATGATTTTTGTACATAGGTAAGTTGTGCTAACAAAATGTATTACTATTTCCTGATCTTATTTATACCATTAACACGACTGTGTCTTTCCAATGGATTTTGTGACTCCAGACGGTAGACGCTCTTCATGCAAACAGCTCTTGAACAACTGATTTTAATTTAAAAAAACAAAAATAAAAGCAGTGACGGAATAACACTTTAGTCCATTTTAATCACAAGAAGCAGTTAACTTTTATTGCTGCTGTACAGTCAATCTTTATGTAGGAGTTAAATACATCATTCGAATGTTTAATAAATCTAATTGTTACGTCACCATCTCTTACGTGTGAATCCACTGTTTTGAGGCTAAATACTTCTAAATAATTCATGTGTGTCGACATTGTTCAGCCTAATATTTCGTCACAGCTGGAATCCATTGATCGGGATAATGGTATTGTGATGTCACAATCCTGAACCGTGGAAAACACGATTAAGGCGGAAAGTTATTCGAGTGTCCAAGCCATCCCATTTAAGTCATTTTCGAGCTTTGTTTTTTTGAGTCATTGTTGATTTTTTGAATGTTATGCCTAGGATAAATAGTAATTTGCCTTACTGCTGTTGATTAAAGGTATCTTTATTAAAAGCCAATATAAACTGGAGAACAACTTCGATTACCACATTTCGGCTATCGGGTGTCCTTTGCTATTGTGTTGTACCGCTATAATAGACTTTTTCGAACAAGTAAAAATGCATTTTCTTACGTTGCGATTACCGGCTTTGCAATAGTTTTTGTTCAATTGTAAAAATGTACAACGGTTTCAACGCGACGATTTATATTAAACGATCGTATTGACGAGCACATTATGGCTTTGAAACTTACCCGTTTTTAAAACATAAAAAGCCTCTTGTTCAGGCATGGTTCGATCCATATGCCCGATTTTTACACTGCCTGGTTTATACGGTTGTTACCTTGACCCAGCACTTTTCAACATTGCGACAACGCCACACCGGAATAGCTCCGGCAACTCGACGCGCCCACGTGGTAACCAGCCAAGTGCACCAGAAACGAACAGACGTAGCGTAGCCTCCACTAGCATTTCACATCCGATTCTACAGTCGCTGAGGTATTGTTCTACATACGGTCGCACGAATCACCTTAATCCAGTACAAGGTGATCTTCTCTTTGTTTTTCACTGAATGTTGCTATTCGAATACCATTATCCTGACTCTTGGAATTTTACAAATTTCCGGTGTTTTCTATTTACGTAACAATGAACCACTTTCTCGAATTTCAAGATACGGTTTGTTACGTCACAATACATGGACACGGTTCAATAGTTCTATTGTTTGAATTTCAGAACCCGGGTCAGGTCAGGGGTGACTCCTTTCTTTTGCAATAAGTGTGTCCGTGATGTCACACACCATTCAATTATGACGAGATAATGGCCACTGTTAGTCCACACCCGTATGCATTGTTTAGCGCTCTAGAATCGCCATTGTGGCAAGGAAAATTAGATATTACCATTGTATAGCTGCAGAGTGGTAGTTACCTTTCCACCCAGCCTTTCAAAGCTGCAGTTTCAGTTTCCAGAGTTCGCGAAATTTAAGTTGAAGCGTGTTTGTATACTTGTGACGTCATAGTGTTGTTTGAGACAAGCGCGAGCTGTTCTGTAATCGACCGTGTCGTCCTATTCTGCTTTTCGATTATGATTTCGTAATAGGCATTGTACCTAATGGGTCATGTAAACAATACATGGAACTGAGGGTATTATGACGTCACAGAAGAAGTTGGTCACCTTTCCCACTGTGACACATAGGCCTCTAAACAATGAAATTCGAAGGGAAACGCGATTTCGCGATTTTGATCGATTGTCTGCAGGATGCCGAACATTGTGACGTTGCAGCGTGAAAGATTCCAGATAGATAGGAGCGCTATACGACTTCCATATTTGGCACGTGTATTTGAATTTTAGAACATGGATGTCTGCTTGATCATGGGACTTCCATATTAAGTTTCAACCGCTGCGTATTATGCGGTTGCACTCCCAGAGCATGTTACGTCACAATTCCCTCTATTCGACGTGAATAGCTTTGTTAGTTTGTTGTTAAATCACACAAACGTCAAAACTCGCCATGGAATTTTTCGGTTTTAATTTTTTTTACGCTCGGCAAGGTTTATGACAAGCATGGAATTATTTATGACGAAACAATCGCTCGTTTCCGAACACTGTGACGTCATGTTGTTTTAGCGGCAGGTGAAAGGCCATTGTTCAGTCACAATAGGCAATATAAACTAACTTCGAAATCTGTGATTCGATTGTTTAGAGAACAAACATACGAAAGCGTCTAGCGCCTTTTGGGGTAAACTTAGATTTATTTTAATTAGTCTAGCGCTAACCGCGATCTTAACTTAATTCGCTTCGTTTCCATTACCCCAAGCCACACACACACATATATAGGACCTTCTGTTGCCGCAGTCATTTCTTGAAACCTTTGCAATTATTGCAAGATTAAGTTATACTATGATGTAATACACCCGTGTGTGACGTAACAGTACTTATCCACTACTCCAATGAAGTCTGTGATCCTGGTGTGCAATAGTAGGTCAATAACTTTAAAAGCCCTTTGATGTAAAAATCCTTGTAATACTTAGGATATGAAGTAACACGTTGGAAAACAACTGTAGTACACTTGTCAAGGTTAGTTTTCAAAGTAGTGTGGTGATTGAAAAATTAGCCTGTCATCCTATGATAAAGATTGCAAAAAATGGGTTTAGTTTTCTATAATATGCGTTTGGGAATTTGGGATATACACTGTACTTTCTCATCAAGGCTGTAGTAATCGATAAAGGAACGAATAAATCCGATTTAGAATAGGTGGGGAAAAAGGCAATGTTTTTACTCGGCGAGAACCGCACCAATTTGTTGCACATTGTGTCTGGTAACCTAGATCTCAAGTGCCGGATAAAATTGTTGAATGTTTATTTCTTGACAGCGTAGAGGACGTACCGAGTACTCGAAAGGAAGTAAATGTCCAGCCGGTCAGCCATTATACAGGAACTGAAGTCGACAGAACACTGGTTAGTCGAAAATGAGCAGCGAAAATTTAATTTTGGTCGATTTAACTATATTGCCTGTTATAATGTAGAATATCGGCATGTAGTGCAGATAGAAAGTGGTATAGTTATCAAGATTAGTGTATGTACAAATATATATGTTTTGAGTTTTGGTAATGTGGCTCAGCTAGACAGGTGTTAAACTTATCAAGGTTGCTTTGTGTACAAGTTCACGTAGTCGTGATAATGAACGCGAATCAGATAAACAGGCGTCGCATACTTTATAAATTTAATTTGGATAGACATATATATGTATGATAAATTTATCAATGTTGGTTGTGGTACAAATGGAAATAAGTGCAACTTTATAAATGTGCCTTAGATAGGCATGTAATGTATTTATCAAGATTGATTTGTGTAGTAATGCACATGATTGGAACTTTTTAATGTGCCTCAGATAAAGAGGTGACATACTTATCAAGGTTAATTGTGAACTAATGTCGAGTACAGTCGAGTCTTTATAAATTTGGCTCAGATAAGCAGTTGGTGCAATTATCAACGTTGTTTATGTACAATTTGCATATGATCTTGATCTGGATAAATGTGGTACAAATAGACAAATGGAATGCTTTAGTGTTTATCAAGGTTGATTTGTGATAAAACGTAACGTTGGTGACCAGTCAAGTTAGTGCCGAGTGCTTATAATAACATTCCCGGCGTAGTCCAGTTGTGTTATTGGAGAGAATTAAAGGTTGCAGCGAATATGTTATGGTCATATTTAGCCGTTAGCTTTCGAGGAACCAGTTAAATGTTTTTTTCAATTCTTCAAGTGTGCTTAAACTTGAGCGTTACCCATAGAAATCTTCAAGTTTAAACCACTTGTGACGTAGGACGTACTAATTGATTCTTTTCGAAGTTTGTCAATGTTTAATTTGGCGGAAATCGTTTGCTTAACCCAGTAAACTTGATTTGCATCGCGGATTACAGCTAACCGTTTTACGTTTCAGATAAAGATGGATGTCTTTGTTGATTATCCTGTCGTCGAGACGACAAACTATTATGCATTTTCACCATTTGATGACGTCATAATTGACGAAAACCTGAAAACAACTGCGATTACAATGATTGGAGTATACGCCCTGATTTTTATGACGGGTATAATGGGACATTGTTGCGTCATTAGCTACTTCGCGTGCGGCAGGTGGGATGTGGAAATTGTTAATCATTGATGTTCTCTGATTATTCTAGAATTCCTTATAGTTTGTTTCGTTATGCAAAGCTATTAACTCTTAAAATAAATAGTGCAAAAACACCGTCTTAATCATTGATGTTCTCTGATTATTCTAGAATTCCTTGTTGCTTATAGTTTGTTTCGTTATGCAAAGCTACTAATTCTTAAAATGAATAAGTGCAAAAACACCGTCTTAATCATTGATGTTCTCTGATTATTCTAGAATTCCTTGTCGCTTATAGTTTGTTTCGTAATTTTCTTGCACAGCTACCAACTATACATGATGAATAGTGCAAAAACACCGTCTCGGGGAATAATAATTTAATTTAAGATCATTTATCATGGTGGTTATTCTTGGATGAAATGTGTTTGAACTATAATCTCAGCCGCCCCATTAATCTCCACAGACGCTGCCGACCGTCAAGTTTTTCAGCACACCTCGTTCTCAGCAACCTCACGATCTGCCAGTTGCTATATTTACTGACCTGTCTTCCGGCGTCAGCGTATAAGGCAATTATTGGACTTACGTCGAAGGAATGGATATTTGGAGACATTGCATGCAAAATGGTTCCTTTTTTACAGGTAATTTTAAGTTTTAATTCATTTTACTGCTTCAGGCAAACAATAGAGTATCGCAGCAGTTGAGCAATGCACTTCTTTCTAGCTGAGCAGTAGAAGCATTAAATTAATGTAATTCTGCGTTCATGGTGTAGTACACATGTATGATAGATATTCCACCATTCCACTATGTTGTATCTCAAGTCGTAAGTGTAAAACGTATTTACTTAACGTCTAGTTCCAAGTGTTACACTTCGTATCTTAAAGCGTGGTTGCACTGCGGGGGTACAAGCAAGTTTAAAATAACAAAGTTGATTGTGTACAAAATTAAATGACAGGTACAAATACGACTTGTATATAGATAAATGCTTTAACATGGTTGATTATTGTACATTTGCAAGTTGTCCTAAATATAATTTTAAGCCGATAGATTTAATCGGGAAATGTCGGACAGACTGATAGTTGGTGTTCTGGAAGAGTTTATCTGTATAGCAATCCAATTATATTGCAATTCTAACCGTGTAAACCCGTCGCAATTTCCAATTTACCGGTCTCACCAAAGTAAAGTCGCGATTTCACGCCCAAACCGGTGCCATCGCTAAGAATATTCCCAAACATGCAATTAAGACCCTAATCGGCTCCCGAATCCCGATGTCCATTGTTCTGCAATAAAGAAAACCATTATGACGTCATCCATTTACTCGATAGTTCGATTAGCGACTGTCTATTGTGACCATAATAATTGGGGCATCGTTTGTTCTGTCTTCGGTTCCCGGACTAAGTCGCATTGATTACGTCACAATGGCGATTCTTTCGCTGTGAACGACGTTGGTGGGAAAATCTCAGATGACAAAACGAAATCCAAATCCTTAGAAAGATGGGTTTTAAACAAAGAAAATTTGCGTGTATGTAATTTCAACCAAAAACAAGATAGCCTAATAGGTGTATATTTTTTCAAAATTTAAATAAATAAAGACAAAATGTCGTTTCATATTGAGATGTTTACCAAATATAAAGTCCTCATATTTCTTAATAACATAAATGTAATGGGCCTTATATCCCGAAAATGATTCTAACCTGGTAACACGCTGTAAAATTCCTCTGGAAACACTGGAATGTGATTCCTACTAAGTAAAGTATGGCGGTGCAAATAATGGCGTATGTAATCTACGTTGTTTAGATTCCAGAATGGCTTGATAATCACACCGCAATTTAGAATGTCAACCAGCAGACACTCATCACAATTGGGGCTTGGACGCATCCATTTAAGTGGGCGATACGCTATATAAATACAGTATCTGTACTGGCTTCTGTAATTTGTAAGGTCCGGTCTTGTATTAAGCATTGAATGCTTTTGTAATTACACAACGAAGAAAGATATTGTATCGATTTAACTACAATAGTATCGAACCGTTCGCACGACGATACGTTACCACATTGTTGACGCTACTATGTGTGGTATGTATAAATCGTAAGGTCATTTATATTAGGGACATTGAGATATTTCGTTTTATTTTATGGACACAAGATATTATTTTCCTTTACTTGGAATTTAATTTATCTCTATTTTAATTAGTTAGTTGTAAAATTCAACTTAATTTCTATTTGAATAAGGTTCTACTTTTCAAAAAATCCCACACTTTAATAATGCGTTTTATTTTTATTTATATAATTTGGAATTTTTCAAATATGATGCTATTATTAAAAATCGTTGAAGCGAGACGGTGCGAAAATCTGAACAATGCGCAAGATTAATAGGAGTTGCCCTATGTTGGCTTATGCACCATATGGTTTTGAGACTTCTCACTACGGAACGTATAATTTTGTTGTTGTAGTTATGCTTACATTGAGAAATTCCTAAGGCTCGTTACAGATTTGAAAGCGTTTCAAATAAGTTCGCACACTTTTTAATTTTAAATGTCAACTGTAATTAATTTTCATATTCTGTAAATGTTAAACAAAGCTACGATAACCAAATTATGATCGAAGGCCAGAAAAATCTGTTCGATTTTCATCCGATAGTCTTTTTGGTCTAACATTGTAAAACTTGTCACAATATTATATAATTGTCCCTAAAGATGATTAAATTAATTTAAAATAAAACCACAACATAGTTTTCATATACCGACCATTCGATATAGACTCAATTCTACTGGTATTCCTGGTCCTTATAGCCTTAATGTACGATGTTAAAATATCGTACAAATTCCAGCAATCCATCTCGGCTTAGTGAGTTGGTTTCGCAATGTTGCAAACAGTAGCTTATGTAGGTAGTATCGGTATCTTAATTGGTAAATCCGTGATATTGTTGTTTTAGCTGGTTTTCTCTAGCTCTCGAGCCACCGTGCACGCCTTGTATCTTTTAAAACAGTCGGTTATGTTTAAAACGCAGTACCGGCGTCTTAAACCAGAAACCTGTTATAATGTTGTTTTGCGCATTTTGCTTTATCTCCTGAGAAATCCAGTGCGTACGCCGCATAATTCTTATCACTAGAAACCGGTTTCAATAAGTAAGGGCGCACGGTTTTACAAATAGCATTCTCTTATATCGATCTAACTTAATTAGTGTCTCTTAAACTTGAGTTACGTTCATTTAATACACTAATAGGTCGTAAATAGAATCAAAGTATTACTTGGATTATGAAAACACCGTTATTAAAAAAATTATTCCATTAAACGCCAAAGCTCAGTCCCGACGGGGGTACCTTCTACGTTTCCAATATGTCGTTAAAACGGAATTTTAAATTCGATTTCACGAGGCTGAACCTGCTGACCCGTATTAAATTATATTATATGCTTAAACTTCTTTGCTTTTGACAGTAATGCGTCTCGGCAGTTCGTAATGCTCTTGTATTTTTTTTACTGTGCAAAGTATCGAACCCATAAGGCTAGTCGCTAGGACCGTTTTTGTTTAGCAGTCAGTATATTTATTGATATCGTTAATTATTCGGCCACACGACCGTGCCAATGCTCTTGTAAAGGCTTCGATAACAGCATCGGTTTTGCCACAAGTTTGCCATTGCAGCCCTAAACGCACTTAAAGAATGATAACCGGTCCCAATGGTTAAAATGAGTTGATCTAGTCTAGATTATACTAATGACAAATACTCTGTTGCTAAATGTTAAAACGATCGATTTATATACTGAGTTCTATATAAACATGGTTTTAGTAACTAACCCATCATGA
This sequence comes from Ciona savignyi, assembly GCA_000149265.1. Classification (NCBI taxonomy): domain Eukaryota; kingdom Metazoa; phylum Chordata; class Ascidiacea; order Phlebobranchia; family Cionidae; genus Ciona; species Ciona savignyi. The sequence continues at coordinate 71,905 of CH003363.1, forward strand.
TTTGGAAACCCATTAAATTTACCTGCTAGAAAGAAACAAATTCTGAATGAACAAAAATCGTGTTGCCGAATGGTTGGCGCGACCGATTCATTTACAAAATTGTACATAAAAAAGGCCAAAATGAAGTCCTGTCGGTTCAAACCTTACCAAGGTTAAAAATGCTAATGGTAAATTTGGCTCTCACTAAGCTAACTGCGCGCACATGATGCCTTGTTTTTCCGTGTCTTGCCTCTGCTATGCGATTAAAAACATGTTTCATATCCTATTATTGGATTTCCGTCGATCTTGCTTATTTTATATTTTTCTAATTTAAATCAAATTATATTACACCCGGGTAGATCTAATTGATCTTGACGTCATAGACCGTATCCAATTTCGCTTGTCTTTCGTTTTAATCCGCATTATGCCCAAACTATCCGGTTTTAAATGGGGTCATTCTTTATTACGTCGAGCTGTGAGACAATAGTGGGCTCGGATTAACGCAATATACTTCGCATTAGCGTCGCAGTGGATGACGTCACTGTTGCGTCACGTGTGATGATGTCACCGACAGGTTATTTTCCGTCAAATCGATCCCAATTAACTTTTGTTTTCTTTGTTAAGCCATGTGATCAAACTTGTGAGAGTAGCTGTCATAAAGATCTATATTTCTGGTCGTTCCAATTTGTACACCCAACCCTACTAATGTAATAATGCATTATGGCCTGCATTCCTGGTCCAAGTTTGTCACCATGGACCCATTTGTACTAATGTAATGTTTTACCGCCTGTATTCCTGGTATACGTGTGTTATGGTACACCACCTATTCGTATGTAATGTATTATAGCCTGCATTCCTGATTTCAGTTGATCACTATATGGACTCACTCCTACTAATGTAAATTATTATGGCCTGCATTTCCGCCCCAGTTTGTATAGACCCACTCCTACTAATGTAATAAATGTATCAAAGCTTGCATTTTTGGTCCCAGTTTATCATTATAGACCCACTCCTATTAATGTAATGTATTATGGCCTGCATTCCTGGTCCCAGTTTGTAGACCCACTCCTACTAATGTAATAAATGTATCATAGCTTGCATTTTTGGTCCCAGTTTATTACTATGGACCCACTCCTATTATTGTAATGTATTATGGCCTGCATTTCTGGTTTCAACTGTGCCACCGTGTGCCCGACCCTACTAATTCAATGTATTGGCATATTCTTCTGCTAATTTATTTACCGAACTGCATTAAGTTTAAACGACACATCCACACGTACAACGGATAAAAAAACAAAAACATTAAATTCCAACAATATTTGTTGTTTTTTTCAGTTGATGTTCCTGGGCGTAACGTCACTATGCTTGTGTGCGATCGCGGTCGATAGGTTCCGATCATCGAGACACGTCACCAAGTCGTATGATGTCGCCAGAGAGTCGTGGCTGACGGGGATCTGCAAAATTGTCCTTATATGGTTGGTCTCCGTCGTCATCGCCTCTCCTGAATTTCTTCTTAGCGAGGTTGTCGTCACTTCCGTTCCAGCTGCCCAACTTGTTCCGCAACCGTTGACTGTGACGTCACAAGAGTATTCAGACATGCGTCGAAAGAACGAACTGCCCGCTACGAATCTGAAATTCGAGGAATTGTTACGTAACAAACCGGATATTCCGGAAGAGATTCTATTTATTCAAAGTCAATCGAATTCTTCTCTCGTCGTTCTTTATGACGTATGTGCGTATGCTGTGATGTCATGGAAATCCAAAGTCCCTCCGTTTGTTGGATCTTTCATGGACTATTACCTCAAAATTCGGTACTGGTGGCTCCTCGCATACTACTTCTGTCTTCCGATTTTCCTCTCGTTGATCCTAGCTGTAGTGATATCTCGGCGTTTGACGTCATCTTACAATGACGTCACAGCGGTGAGTGCATACTGCACGACGGACGGGGGGACGCTAACAAGTCAGCGCGAAGAAAGGACACCAGTGCTGGAAGGACCGACCTACAGGAGCGATAGCTTGTTGAGTAATAAAACCCAAAACAGCGAGACGTACCAGCAGCGGATGGAACGACAACACGCGCCAAAGACGCGATTATCGCCTTTGTATTCAAATGAGGATCTCACCGAACCTGATCGTAGCCCGCTAGTCGTCCACTCGAATGGCAGTATTCGGACTATCACATCGACCAACCGTGCTTGTGGGATTAGTCCCCAGTCGCCCCTGTCACCCTTGTCGCTGACGTGCGGGTCGGGCGTGTCCGTGCTCTCTCTTGCGATGTCGAATACGTGCGGCGGTACGTTGGGTAACGCGTCGCTGCCGCCGCACGGACACAGGCGGAGCATAAAGCGGCGAAGCAGTCGCTCGGTAAAGACGACTCTTGCCAATATATCAAGAGAGCGATCGTTCAATTCACTGCTGGTGACGCTGGTACTTTGCTACACCATTACTCAGCTGCCACTGCACATAATCTCCATCTTAGGAGCAGAGACAGGCGTGTTGGCTCGCATTGAGAACTACTATTCGTCTCTGATTGACGAACTTTCCCAATACTTCTTCACTTTGACTTTTATTATCAATCCAGTTGTACTTTTCTTCGGCTATAAGGCATATAGGAGATTTATTACAAGAAAGTGTTGTCACTGCGTCTGAATAACCATTTGTTCTTCTAATAAGTTGCGTAAACACGTTCAAACAAATCTAACAAACAATTTTAAACACTCATCAAACATTTTAGTGGTGTTTTTTCTCTGAAACGTGTATTTCAATACGTCCATAATTACAAACACTGTAAATAAACTCCATAGCTCGACTGTGAGCATAATACGGTACTCATGCACAACACCAGTCACTACAAACCCACAACCACAGGAATTATACTTCATAAGATCGGACTTCTTTTCCAGTCTAGTAAACTAAAATGGAGTTCAGCACATTTATTTAACCAAACTGACTTTTTCACAATTATTTTTTTTAACTTGCGAGACTATCTATATGGCCTATACTATCCAACTAGAACTTATTAAACGTTGATACTACTCGTTGTTGTGTTCCTTTATTGATATATTTTGTTCGCAAATCTACTGTACCGCCGAATACACCGCTTCGAGTAAAATCTACGAACAGTCTTTCTACCGCCCCTACCTATACGTCTTAGTAAATGCGAGTGATACTTTAAAGAGTAATTGAAATGCAAGTTATATTGCTAAAATATTTTATTCCCATAAATGGGAAAAGGATGGAATGTAGAATAGAATGGAATAGGATATTCATGTTTACCTCCGTGAATATGAAAACCAAGGGGGTTAACACACGGGCAACCGTCAGATCACCTCGCCCCACCGTCGGGTTACCGGAGCTATTGCATTGTGTTGTATATGATTCACACGTTGCCTTAATTCGGTAAAACCCATTAATCCGCTGGGTTTAGGCAATATCAAGTGCCATGCCCAAGGACACAACCGACTAGCTATAGAAACCAGTTTCCAATCTGCAAACCTTCGACTACAAGGCGACGCCCTAAACTACCAGACTAACCTGTCGGAAAAGTCGAGGTTTGTTAACACTCGGGCAATCGTCAGTTTACCCCGAGTTGTCCACTGTCGGGTTGCCAGAGCTATTACAATGTGCTAAATATAATATACCATCAACGCTTTGAAACATGTTTTGGCAAATAGAAAATACTTGTGTGACCCCTTTCTGCTTTCATAAACTAATATCAAATCTTGGATTTCTTTGAACTGGTTCATCGCCTCGGAGAACGCCAATAAGTCAGTTAAAAGGTTACGGATGAAAAACTTCAGGAAATCAAATCCAATCTTATAAGCCAAACATCCTGTTTATAAATTATGCTATTTTCATTGTTTAAAAATATCTATTATAAGGGATAATAAAAAGTAGGCTATCCCGTTATATACATATCCTTTATTGATTGACGTGGCATTTAACATGACATTTACAGTTTTTAAACAAAGTTCCAACACAAATCCAACAGCATGAAGGATCATTGTGGCGTAAAATGGGAGTCTTAGTGCAACTTCCTTTTGCCCTTCAAACCTAGCTTACAAACGTAAATCACATCTGGCTTAACCGCGTTTCCTTTCAAAACTGCAGACAATGAACAAATCTTTGACACTTTGTGTCAATGGACTCGAATTTACATGGGTGGCCTTAATATAAAAGGTAAGAAGGGATACTTATGTTTATCATCGTGGATAAGAACACGCATTGGCCATATCATATGAGTACTCACCGTAATATTATGACTTTAGTTAAGTGGTGTATAATATGGCACGAATCAAGCCAAGTATATGACAGCCAATTAGTCAAATATCTTGGCAAATGTTTCAACATTTTTTGCTAATGAATATATCATGGACCACTCTAAATATGGGATTAATTAAGTAAAACATCTTTATTGTACTTTTGCATGTTACTCCTATAGATGGGAGGGTAAATGCACACTGAAATTTAAAGTCTAAAGTTAGTTTTAAACATGGGGCTAAAAAGATTAAAATTAATGTTTTGGTCAGGGTTAAAATTAATTTCCTTGGAAAACAGTTTCCCTTCTTTTAGTGTTGTCCTCGACAAAGTGTCATTTTCGGTAGACTCATTTACGCCCCTAGTGGTGTTCTAACACTCGAATTTGTCAGTTTATATTGTACGTACATACCGCAGCTGACGCCACCGTTACCTCTAAATACTACAAGATCTATTGGATCGCTTCGACCGCCTTCTATACTTGGTAATTACAAAAGCTTTGGAGAAGACTTCTCTCACTAAAATAAAGATTATAATAATATAATAAATAAAGATTATAATAGCGTCCAGTTTCGCACATGCAACCTTTCGATTGAAAGGAGACGCACTTTACTGCTAGACCAACGGGCCGGACGTATGTAGTATCCCTTCGAATGGCTAAAAGTAAAGTGTGATATTTTTATAATTCTTTCTAAAGGCCGTTAAATGCTGTTAAATGCATCAACACAATAGCTTTATTTGCAAATGACAAGTCGTCGTATGGCAAATTTTAATACAAACGGGCGCTCAGACATATATTAATACAAGAGTTGAAACTGCGTTGATGATGTACACGATTATATATGATACAGGAACACACCATAGTTGAATCCGTCAATTTAATAATAACACTCAAGTTACTCACTGCATGCTGTACTCTGCCCATAGTTTTTATGTTTTTCTAGTCGGATTGTGGACCACTTTATTTACTTGGCGGAGTATAACCGTTTATTCAATGGCATTCTGTTATATGAATCGGTTGCGTTAACCATTTGGCCATGAACAGTTTCAAATCTCGAGGTCTTATTGTGAAATGTGACGAAACGAGGGATACTATTTGGGTTTGGGAGTTAGCGTATAATCTTATTTTCATTTGTGACGTAAAAGTGATCTTTTTTCCATTTGTGACGTAACAAGTGGTGGTAATTTTTCTTCAAATTTCCCACGGTCTGACCGCAATTTCATCGCGGGTTTTATTTTTTCTGGTGTGCTTGTTTAAAAGTTTTGGTAAGTCCTTTCAGTATGACCTTCATCTATTGTGTTATACGTCACTTCATTATTCATGACGTCATTCTGATAAATCGGAATCGGTTTGAGGTAATCTGCACATTCCTCCTCTTGCTCTGCCACCCGTTTTCCGCCGTTTTGTGTGACGTCATCAGAAAATCCAACGCTATGCCTGATGTCATCAGAAAACTCGTCCGAATGCCTGACGTCATTTATAGATGGTGTCACGTGAGAAGTGGCATCGTTCTCTTGCTTTACATCGTCTTTTACACCCACTCTAATAAAAAGCAATATTTTTTTTACCGAGCTAAGTTTCGAACCCATGGTAGGCTTGTTACTACGACCGTTTTTTGTATAAGAGACGGTATATGTATCAGTCGCGTTTACCATTTGGCCACACGGTCGTAAAAAATACAATTTATTTCACTCCGAGAAACCTGTGTAAGAGCTCCAACACGTCGAACCCCATTTAACGTGCAGATTGTGCATTTACCAAAGTTTGCTTTAGGAAATGCAGCATAAGTGGTCAAAAAACATATAATCTTATTAAACAAAGTCATATAAAAATAAGGCTGTTTAATTCCTTTATGCACGCATAATATACTATGTTTAAAACCTTTTTTTATTCTTTTCTCACCGTTTCGTATTTTTTTTGCAGATAATTACCGCAACCCCCCAAATAAGACTGGTTATCAACACGCTTCCCGCTACAGAAATAATGACGTGGATGGTGGGAAAGTTTGGCAATTCAGTATCATTGCGAGTTTCTGTTGATATACTATACGTTGTTTGGTGTTCACGATTCGAGATTCAAACTCTCTGTCGGTATCTTTTGCCAGACAAAGTATAGCTTGGTGGGTTAGTTTGTCACATTTCAGCCGAGGCTCGAAACTGACGCTTGCTGGTCGATTGTGTCTTTACTTGCCCAATGACATTATTGCCTGAACTCAGTAAATTAATGAGTTCTACGAAACTAAAACTCCATACTTATGTACAACACTCAGCTTTAGTAACCGGACGGTGGGTGTAAAGTAATCTGACGTTTTCCCAATGTTTCGTTTTAGCTCACGATTATAAACAATACAATATTGTTCGGACAGCCAAAAAGTCGTTAATTTAGTGGATATAAAGTTTTGAAAACTTGTCATGTTTAAAAAATTATGAGAAACGTCTAAATCATATATAACACAATGCCGGTGAACCTGGGTTTGGCCAAATCTAATTGGTCTTGGTATTTCTAGCCCGGGGTCGGCAACCTTTTGCACAGGCATTTTAACCGATATTCTACAAAATAAAAATCACTGGGAGCCGCGAAGATAATAATATTTTGGCAATAAAAGGAAAACAACACTGTGAGATAAAGACGCGAGTGTTTTTTTTCTGTTTGTTTCACTTAATGTATGGGTATTGAACTTATTAGTAATAGATTGTATACCTGTCTTATTTCGCAGTGGTCGTTGGCATATATATCGGCCATCATAGTAACATGGCACGTCATTCCAGGTAGAAAAATTTCGAACATTCCAACTTCCCATAAGTACGCAGTTTTCGCCTTCGTTGCGCGGTCCAGCATCGTTTGGCTCTCCAACCATCCAGTTTGAATACCCGGTCGTCAAACTTGTACCATCGTTCCATCTGAACTCGCTAACGTTAAATCGGCTCAAGCCGATATAATATGGCACAGGTCCTGAAACCAAGTTTTTTTTTTATATATTAAGCTGTCCTGTCGGTTAGCTGGTTCTTTGGGAAGCTGACCAACAACCGTAAGGTTGTTCGATTGGAACCAGCCATTAGCAAGTTGGCTATGTCATTCAAAAATATGTAAACGGGTTAATTAAAGGTGTTAAAGTACTGGTTTAAAATGGTGGATTTAGTAAACGTTTGCTAATTCCAGTGGCTTATACCATAAATTTAACACATTTAATTGAAGCAATACTTTAACACTTTCACCACACTGCAATAGTTTGGCAACGCCCTTCGTGGGCGCAGGTAATCTAACAATTGTCCATGTTACAACGTACCTTGCCTTTTCCCATGCACCTTGGGGATAAAAACCAGTATTCGAGTATGTTAATGATTTAGTTTTTGGGGTTTCTTCAATTTGGTAGAACCTATCACTCCACTGGGTTCATGCAATGTCCGTTAGGTGCCATGCCTAAGTGCACAACCGACTAGCTGGTGACCAGTTTCGAACGTGAAACCGTTTGACTGAATGGCGACGCACTTACCCACCAAGCTAATCGGTAGGACTGGGTTTGCCAGTTAGATTTCCAACCATGCTTACCGCTCTGAGAATATATTTTTTCGGCCAAAAATTCTTGAACTTGTTGAGATTTAACCCGAGCTAGAGTGGCACCCATGTAAGCACATGCCGATACAGCTAGCTGGTAGTAAGTCGTGTCACCAGCATGAACATAGTACTCCGAACCGTTGACTTCGTACCATTTTTGTGCTGATAAAACTTGAAACAGCGAAGCTAATATTACTAACTTCATCGCTGGACTACAATAAACGTTTAAGCTTGCTGTTCTTTGATTAATATCGTGTTAGACCATGATTGTAAGTTAATTAAACCTATATTTGGCAGCATGTATTGTCTCACTTAATTTTTCGCTTTCGGTTCTTATATATTAATTAATTATATAAAAGTAGGCTGTAATCAAACAATAAAACAAATCCATGTTAGTTCATGCACTTTAAATAGCAATATTTCTTAGTACTAGCTGTTTGAAGACGCCAAAAAGAATGCACGCTTACATCACAGTTTCCATTGTGATGGAAAATAGACAAAGTTAGGTTTCTACAAATGAGTCAACACATTTCCCCCGGTTTCATGCTTTGATGCTATCCTTATTCAGTATAGCCTTCACTTGGCCACTAGGGTTTCGATAACTTCCACTAATTGACTTGCCCAATAACACAACAATATCAATGTATTCTTGGTCGAATTCAATTCATTCAATCCATGATCGGTTTGTCCTTGAATAGGACAAAATAACCTGAATTTATTGGGTTAAACTGACCAGTATCAATGTCTCTATAATATACAACATACGAACTCCAGCAACACCACAGTGGAAACGAGGTTATTGGCCTTTTCCCGTAAAATAGAGACCTTTGTGTTATTATATATGTGGGGTCAAACATATATATCCTACATTCTATTTCAAGAGATTTAAATATGTTGTATTAAACAACGGAGACTATTGCTAACATTTCAGCTGATATTTGGTTCATAGAAAAAAAAAAACACATAAACACGATATGTGACCTTCATGGCTTCTATGAAATGTTGTTGATTTTTCGGTCCTTGTGACGAGCTCGGTTAAAAAAACACTCGATTTTGACATAAATACAGTGTAAACCATATTTCATTCACAGCAAGTGTGCAACAATATGCACTTGCTGAAAAATTGCTTTTAGTCATCTTCAAAACGTGACTAA
>CH003363.1:80950-90969 GCA_000149265.1 Ciona savignyi
AACGTGTCTATCATATACAACACACTGCAATAGCTCCGGTAACCCGACGGTGGGCGCGAGGTAATCTGACGATTGCCCGTGTGTTAACCCCCTTGGTTTTCCCATACGCGGGGATAAACATGAATATCCTATCCTGCTGGTTTCGAGCCTACAACCGTCCGATTGCTTGAATGTTGCTGACAAACTTACCGATTGTGCTAACTGGCCGTACTAATTCGATAAAGTACATCGTGCTTCTTTGTAAGGTTCGAATTTTCATAATTTTGTGTATTAACTACTGTAGTTTGCACTTGTTCCTGTCTACTTTTTTAAATAACTGTGATATTCATCTTTTTCGTAAAGAAGGACTGAAAACTAAAACTAAACTAAACTACACTAGTGTTGCCCAAACACAAAACACAGGGTTTATTGCACACGTGTATTTGAGGCATTCGCTTTAAATTAACCTGGAAACACTGGCAATCCATAATACAGCAGAAATTCACTCAACATTAATTATAATGTGTAAAAAAATACATTTCTGATTTTGAAAGAAAAAAAAATATTTTGAGTGAAATTAAAGAAGTCTGCATAGGTTAAAAAGATCCACAACTTCGCAATTATAAATTGGAGTTGTAACTTCTTTGCAATTATAAATTGGAGTTGTAACTTCTTTGCAATTATAAATTGGAGTTGTAACTTCTTTGCAATTATAAATTGGAGTTGTAACTTCTTTGCAATTATAAATTGGAGTTGTAACTTCTTTGCAGCCACGCTTTGATCAGCTGGTGTGCTATGGCTGTACGAGGGGGAACCACCAGGCCTTCTTTGCGATGGAAGCCCTCAGATATCGATCTCGCAACCTCTGACCTTTCGAACCACCTGGACGATGACGTGGGATTAGCAGAGTAAATGATAGATACGATAGGATGTTCATGTTTATTCCGGTGAATGGACAAACGCAAATGCCGTTACCACACTGGCAATTGTTAGATTACCTCGCGCCCACCTTGGGGTTAGTTGAGCTATTGCATTGTGTTGTGTCTGATTCAATAGTAGAAACCATTATTTCGCTGACTTGTCAATGTCATAAAAGTATGTTATGTCCCTTGACAAGGCACTTAGCGGATATCTACTGAACCCAGTGGATTAATGGGTTCTACCAAAGTAAAAAAACCTTGTGAATCTTACACAACACACTGCAATAGCAGGAGTAACCCGACGGCGGGCACGAGGTAATCTAACAATTGCCTGTGTAACAACTCACCTAAATAACTCTTGACCACTAATACCCCACATTGCACCCTGCATAACCCAGACAATCACCTAACCCCTAATACCCTTCCACAACCCTGATAATTACCTAACCCCTAATATCCTTGGATAACCATGATAATTACCTAACCCCTAATACCCTTGCCTAACCCTGATAATTACCTAACCCCTAATACCCTTGCCTAACCATGATAATTACCTAACCCCTAATACCCTTGCCTAACCCTGATAATTACCTAACCCCTAATACCCTTCCTTGCCTAACCCTGATAATTACCTAACCCCTTATACCCTCCCACAACCCTGATAATGGTAAACCCCCAACCACAACACCAAACCTGGCATCCTCCAATTCCACGCGATCCACATTAATCTCATCTGACACAGCCCTCCCGATCATGCCCAGCATAAGGTTGGATGGGAACGGCCATGGTTGGGAGGAATGATACTCCACCTGGCCCACCTTCACCCCACTCTCCTCAAACACCTCCCGACGCGCGGCGTCTTCCATGCTTTCCCCTGCAGAGAGGATGGATTAAAATGTCTGACCGATTAGTCTGGTGGTTTAGTGTGACGCCTTTCAACCAAAAGGTTTAATGTTCGAAACTGGTCGGTAGTTAGTTGTGTGTGTCCTTGGGAAAGGCACTTAACGGACATTGCCTAAACCAAGCGGATTAATGGCGTGGTGATCTTAAGATTGTCCGTGTGTTAACCTCCTTGGTTTTCCCATTCACGGGGATAAACTGAATATCCTATTCCTACAACATGTTGCACAAATTAATAGTATTCTTGGGTAACGCACTTAACAAACATTGCCCTAACCCAGTGGATTAACAAGTTGTACTAAAACTGGAAAGAACGTTTCATTCATAAACAACACACTGCAATAGCTCCAGTAACCCAACGGTGGGCATGAGGTACTCCAGCGATAATGTTTTAACGCCCCCAGCGTTTACGATTCACCAGGAAAAAATGAATATCCTATTCTGTCTGATTACAGGAGCTATTGTAGTGTGTTGTTTATGATTAAGACGTTTCTTAAATATGGTAAAACCAATTAATCCACTTGGTTCAGTAATGTTCGCTAAGTGTCTAGCCACAGGACACAAACATCTAGCCAGGATCTAGTTTTGATCCCACAACCATTCGGCTTCCAGCAGACAGCTGCTATCCAGCCAGACAAAAAGTTAAAAAGGTTGGGGTTTATGCCCAGTCGACCACAAGGCAGCTAAAGAGGTATCCTACACCAACACCACCAATAGTATAACAGTTATGAAAGCTATTATTACCCAGTACCTCTAGGCTCTAAGTCAGGGGTGGGCAACTTACCTAGTCGGCGGGCAAGATGTGGGAAAATGAGGTTCTTGGTTGGCCGGATTATTACATAAATAGTATTCAACATCTTAATTACAGGGTATGGTTAGATACAGTGTGCAGGCAGGTCAAAATCCCTTCACGGCCCGGACCTGGCCCGCGGGTCGTATGTTGCCCATGCCTTTTCTAAGTACTACAGGATCGCCTAAAACGCCTGAATCGCTAAAAACGCCTGGATCGCTAAAACGTGTGGATGGCTTGGAGGGTTAGGGTTCGGGTTCCAATATAGGCACCCAATATTACCTGGTTCCATGAATCCAGCGATGCACGAATACATTCTCCCAGGGAATCTTGCTTGCCGACCGAGGAGACACTTCTCTCCATCCTTTGATACCACAAGGATGATCACTACTGGGTCCGTTCTGGGGAGTAAATACTTCATCACACATATGTAGGATAACTGATCAGCTAGCGGACCTTGCACATTATTGTTTTTCGCATGGTTGGGTGGCCGCATCCGCTATATTTATTTAATTATATCCTTTTTCTTTAAAATTTTTAAAATCCTGTGCCATGGTTTGATTCGTTTTTCAATTTTTAATTCTAGGGCAAAAATGAATGTACACTAAACTAAAACTTGCAACCCTATAACTGAATGCCTGACTTGCTAGCATTAAAGCTAAAGGGCAGGCTCAATCAATCTATCCTTCAGTGTGTTACGTATGATTAAGCCATTCTTTTAGTTTGATGGAATTTATTGCATGGCAACTATCAATTAACTGGTTTTGATGACACAATTTTTTTGGCTGAAGACTGGCTGATTCTTAAAGATTAAGCTATTCAGCCAATATTAAGCTATTTAATCAAACTAATCCAATATTAAAGCAACACTAAAGACCTTGCCCAAGGACCAGAACCCACTAGCCAATCATCTGTTTCAAACCTGCAACCCTTCGACTGAAGCACTAACTTACCAAGCTAATTGGTTGAACACCTTAGTAGCTCACCTTGGAAAGGATGTATTATGGGCTCCCTTCTGTGTAGGGCATGATGCTGACTCACAGACTCTCTTGTAACCTGAATCCTTCATCACTGTTTTGGTGCCACAAGTTGGGCAGAACTTATACCTGCAATATAGGGAAGGTTTATAATAGGATAGGATATGTTTTATGCCTGTAAATGGGGAAACACAAGGGGTGTTATTATTAATTAACTGGATTTAGGAGATGTCCGCTATTTGCCTTGTTCAAGGACACAACTGACAAGCTGGTGACCAGTTTTGAATCTACAACCTTTCGACCAAAGGACACTGACCTGGCACAAATTCGATTTACGTTACCTTTTTCTATATATATGTTTGTATTGCACAACTTGTTTATGACCTACTTTCCAAGCATGTTGTTTTTCACTTAGGCCTACCGAGTAACTATGCGACATAACAATTCCTGAGTTTATTAATTTTTACATTTAAGTATGGTACATTATTGTATTAACTATGGGACATTTTTGTATTAAAAACAGTACAGAAATTGGTCAGTAAATATGGTTGCAGATAGAGTTGTAGTGTCTCTGATTGTGCCTGAGACCAAAACTACATACAAACAATACGACAATCATTGCATATTGGGAATCAAAACTGAAATGCAACATAACCCACCAAGCTATTTGAAATAAGTAACAATGTTGTTGATATCCACACTTATCTTGATTATCTACATAACCTTACCTGTCATGCCACGCCAGCACTGATCTTGCTTGAGCCACCAGCCCCGATTCATAGTTGTGCAGCATCATCATGACACGGCGATTTTCACTGCTGGTAAAGTGAGCGTTGTACTTTTCAACATTTAAATTTTCACTGCTTGGATCCTGCGAGACAATAAAGTATGTTAAAAATACAAAAAAAAATATTTACCTTAACGAATTGTGTTGTGCTAAAAATATGTTTTTAAGTTCAAGATAATTCAAAGCTCGGCTAATTGAGTCACAATCTGAATCAAGACCATAAGCAGAAGCTTTTATATTTCTAAATATTATATATATATATCTATATATATATACACAGAATATGCATATGGGGCAGCCATATAGATTGTACCTTTTTGAAGTTGACAGCAAAATAGGGCAAATCATCAGGAGTGCCATGATGTGTCTCTCTCACAAGCAAACCTTTATCAATATCCCCCACTCCAAGAAATATTAAATCGTGTTCTTCCTCTAAGCATGATTCTACATCTTCCCAGCTTAAATAAACGACGTTTTTATCTTTCGGTGAAGCATCGTTTAAAACCAGAAGCTTTAAATCGGAAAAGATAATAAATTTCGCTTTTTTCGATTTCATGGCATCAATCATTCCCTGTGTATCTGATCGCTGGTAGGATTGACGATCCACCACTGAATATCCGAAATAATGGACAGACTCCAATGCAGGGATAGAACTGGGTTTCAAAAAACCCTTCAGAAAATTCGCTGACTGGGTTTGATTCCAAAAATGGGCGATATCCAACGCTGTCTGTCCACTCTTATTAACGAAGGTTGGGTCTGCCCTAGGGAGAAACTAGTTACAACTGGAAATTGTAGGATAAGATCATCAAGTTTTATCCCCAATAATATGGGGTTATTACATGTGCAATCGTCAGATCACCTTATGCCTAAAGTTAAGTTACCAGAGCTTATGATTTGTAGTTTTAATGATTAAGACGTTCCTTCAATTTTGGTAGAACCCATTTTAAAACCACTGGATTAGAGTGATTTCTGAAATATGTCATGACCAAACAAAATGGATAGGGTATTCATGTTTATTCCCATGAATGGGAAACTAATGAAGTTTATTCCCATGAATGGGAAAGATTACCTTGCGCCCACCGTCGGGTTATCAGAGTTATGTAGTTTGTTGTGTAGGATTCCTACATTCCTTCAATTTAGTAAAACCCATTAAGCCGCTGGGTTCAGGCAATGTCTACAAAAGGAGTGAAAGCAGGAAGGAGGGAAACTGCACACTAAAATGAAGATTATGACATTAGAGTTAGTTTTAAACATGGGGTTGGAGTTGGGGTTAGTTCTGGGGGTTGAGAATAGTGTTTAGCACAGGGTTTAAATTAGTTTCCGTAATTTTAGTGAGCAGTTTCCCTCCTTACCTCTTTTAAGTGTTGCCCTGAGGTGGGGCTAGAATTGGATAAATTATGGGGTTGGGTAGTATTTGGGTCAGGGTTAATATTAGTTTTCACGATTTAAGAAAGAGTTTTCCTCCTTTCCTATATTGCTACCCACCAAACTAGAGAGATATGCTTAACAAACATACCCTTCCTGTAGCAGAAACTGCATGATGTCAACATGGCCATTTCTCGCCGCGGACATAAGAGGGGACCACCCCATATCGTTGGTGACGTTTGGTGATATTGCTGAGAGCATCTTGTATCCTTTAGTAATCGTCTCAAGGTCGCCATTTTCGGCCGCTGTGAATATCTGATCAATGTAATACTTCTGAGCGTTACTATTTGCAGTCATAATTAACGAACATTACTTTAACGTAGCGGTGTAATAAAGATACGTTTCAAATGGGTTCGAAAATTGACTGGTAATATGGTAGGTCTGTTACATAATTTGAGTGTTGCTCGTCATCGCCGCTTAGTGGCCAAATAAGAAACTAAGAACAGTCGTTAGAGGGCGAAGAGATGGCATAATCTAGAATAGACATGGGCAAACTATGGCCCGCGGGTACGGTCGTGTGGCCGAATGGTTAACGCGACCGATACATATACCGACTCTTATACAAAAAAACGGTCCTGCTGACGAGCCCATCATGAGTTAGAAACTTCGCTCGGTAAAAAAAACAACTATGGCCCGCGGGCCAAATCCGACCCACCGGGTCTCTTATTTTGTCCCACCGAATGTTATCGACATGTTGCAAGACGAAAAAGTGTCACAGCTATATTTGTGCGTTGCTTGATGCAACAGTGCTTTCTGGTATTAAACAGAAATGTACCGTATTTCTTAGCTTAACGTTTTCTAAAACATGCGCTATCCATTATATGTACATTTGGAACCAATCATAGCACTATTTTGATCAGGTTTACTACCCCACAAAACAGGCCGGCACTTAATGGGGCAGTGCGTTAATTTAGGGCACACAGTATTAAATGGAAAAACTAATATGCCATAAATCTAAATTTAAACCTGATCCTATCCGAAATATCAAACGTAACTTTAAATTTAACCCAAAAAAATGCGAACCTTACTAATCACACTGACCCGAATCCTAATATAAATCTCCCGCTTTCCCTATCTTAAGTAGCCTACCGGCGAGTATATTCACTGACGTGTTTTAACTACTATAGTTTTACCGTTTTATCCTACCACCTTTATTGTAAATTACTTTGCTATTTTTTTAATGTAAGGGACGAAAAACTAAACTGATTTATTACACATTGTTAATCATCTAGCGTTGCGATATGACTGCGCTAGTCACGTTTTTACCTCACAAGAATCTAATGTTGTACTTCGATTGTAGCCTAAATGAAATACAAACTTAGTTTACCACATTACCAGTCAATAAATGACATTAACAGTAAAGAAGCATTAAACGATTCAACATGCGTGTCACGTCATACATAATGGTGTTAATGACGCAACAACCTACTTACGTAGATTGGAAGGTATATAGGTTAAATCATAGAATACTAACTTACAGAGTATTCTATGGTTAAATTTAGTATTCTATGTCTAAATCTTAGTATTCTATGGTTAAATCATAGAATACTATATATATTCTATGATTACTGGTTACATTTCTACTTTGATAGATGTTGTAAATAATCACACCTTGTATAAGGATAGGATAGGATATTCATCTTTATCCCCGTGTGAGTGGGAAAACCAAGGGGGTTAACACACAGGCAATCGTCAGATCACCTCGCGCCCATCGTCGGGTTACCGGAGCTATTGCAGTGTGTTGTATATGATAGACACTTTCCTTCAATTTGGTAGAACCCATTAATCCGCTGGGTCCAGGCAATGTCCGTAAAGTGCCTTGCCCAAGGACACAACCGACTAGCTAGCGACCAGTTTCGCACCTGCAACCTTTCGATTGAAAGGTGACGCACTTAACCGTTAGACCAACGGGCCGGACGGCTCATAACGAATTGTATTAACGTTTAAGCAGGTCCCTTATATTATTAATTTATTGAAGTATTGTGGGATTGCATTAAGCCTAAACCCAGGCGATAAACATTAGTCTCAAACAAACCATGCACACGCTTCACTATTCGGTCAGACTAAACTACTGTATTTGTAGTGTTCGCTGCGACTTATTGAGGAGAGTGATATTTCTATTTGGACGAAGAAGCAAATAGGATATTGAGGTTTTATCTCTTTGAAATGTGAAAACACAACAGGCGTTATCACACGCGCACTCATACGAATTAAATGACAATGCTTAAGGAACCTATATATATATAACATGGGAATCGTCAGGTTACCTCGTACCCACTGTTTGTTTACTGGAGCTACTGCAAGTGTGTTGTGTACGATAGACATTCACTTAGCGGACATTGCCTAAACCCGATTGCCCGTGTGTTAACGCCCCATTGGTTTTCCCACTCACGGGGATTAATATGAATATCCTCCTTCTTCCATTTGTAGTAAAACCCATTAATTTTAAATCGTCCGCCTCGTTAGTCTGGTAGTTTAGTGCGTCGCCTTTCCGCCGAAGGGTTGTAGGTGTGAAACTGGTCGTTAGCTAGTCGGTTGTGTGATTAATGGGTTCTACTAAATTGAAGGAACGTGTGAATCATACATAACACACTGCAATAGCTCCGGTAACCCGACGGTGGACACGAGGTGATCTGACGATTGCCCGTGTGTTAACCCCCTTGGTTTTCCCATTCACGGGGATAAATATAAATATCCTATCCTTATCCACTAGGTTAGCCAATGATCGTTGAGTGCATTTTTCAAGTACACTGACCAGCCAAACGATCAATTTCGATTTTACTGCCCTTTGGTGGAATGACCCACCCCCCCCCCCCCCCAAGTATTTGCGGACTCGAACTAAATCTAAAAGGAGCTTCGTAATTCGGCGACACATAATCCACAAAGCGATTTTAGGCCCACAATTTGTTTAAATTGTCCGAAACTGTAGACGCAAACCATAAAACAATTGACTTTTCAGGACAAATTTTTCCTTGACAATTTTAAGCTAGGTCCTTTGGGGAGCGTTTTCCGCAATCATACATAATTGTCCACACACAATTTCTTCCGGCCGGTTAGTCTGGTGGTTAAGTGCGTCTCCTTTCAGTTACAAAACTGGTCGCTAGCTAGTCGGTTGTGTCCTTGGGCAAGGCACTTAACTGACATTGCCTGAACCCAGCGGTTTAATGGGTTCTACCAAATTGAAGGAACGTGTCTATTATATACAACACACTGCAAAAACTCCGGTAACCCTATATATTCTAATTTAAATTTTCCCTAAACGTAGTCGCAGACCACAAGCGACATTTTCAGGACAGTGATAGTTTTTTATTTGGACGAAGAAACAACAAGAGATGCATTGATAAGAACAACACTGAAGTGGTAGAACAAAGCATAGCAGTTTACGAAGAATAGCAGGGTACTAAGCATGGCAGGGTACAATAGAAACTTGCACTTGAAGTATGGCAGTATTAACAGTGACAACATAAAACAACAGCGAAGACATCATGCAATCATTCCACAGTGTCGTCAGCTTTCTGTGTAAAAATCTTGCTCCGAAGAAGATTGATCTTCCGCGCGCTCGACTTGCCGTCCCAATCGAAATGGGGAACCACCACAACTCGGGCGCCTTGTGCACGGAGCAGTCGGAGAACCAGGCGGGTCTTGCCGATCGCATGACGGGAACCAATGCAGAAGCGGGAGCGGGGAAGAGGCACCACAGCGACGTTTTGAATCTAAGCGACATTAAATGTTCAAGACATTGTTTTATAGCCTGTTTCGAACCCATGATCGACTCAACAAAAATAACGATTAAAAAGTTAATTTTACATAAAAGGCTAAATAAACAGTTCTATTTTATATGATAAGATGAACAAATCTGCTAAACCGAAGGGAAGTGGGATCAAAACTGGCCTATTGCTTGTCCGTTGTGTCCAATGGGGAGCTATTGCAGTGGTGCCGTATTCTTGGTTACACTGAAGATTGCAATTAGGGTCGCATATTTATGTCACTTAGACAACTTATACCCACAGTCGAGGTGCTGTAATATACTTGTATTTTCACTGAGTTCAGGTGATGTGCATTAAGTGCCTTGTCCAAGGATAAAACTAAGCAATCAGCTGGTTTCGATCCCACAACCTTCCATTGCTGGTCCTACCAAGTTAAACAAAGAAGTCAACCCAATTATAGCCAGTCTCACCCACCATTAGGCTACCAAAGATATTGCAGTGTAAGCCGTTCTTTTATTGTAGTACAACCTATCA
>CH003363.1:115409-134485 GCA_000149265.1 Ciona savignyi
AATTACAAAGACATTAATAGAAACCTTTGATAAATTAGCTTGGCGCTGTTGTAGAATTGCGACCCATCGAGACGACATTGCTGGGAAAAAGTAAAGTTGCTAAACTACAAAAAGTAACTGCTCAACAGGCTGTTTGCCTTAAAGTACTTGCTGTGAAACTAACTAGGCACATGCAAATAATAATAGCAGATGGAGGATTGGTATCAGACGCGAAATTTCTATGTTGAATTATTAAAAACATTGCTCTTTGAGACACCACACGGTGGAAAAACTGTTTCGACTGGCTTACTATCAAACACTAAAAAATCTTCGATTTTAAATCATTTTTTCGCTATTGTTAGGTATGACTTATTAGACGTTCCTTCTATTTAGTAGAACTCGTTAATCTACCTGGTTCAGGCAATGTAAGTTAAGTGACTTACACACGGACCACCGACTAGCAAGCGACTAATTTTAAATATTCAGCTCATCGGCTGAAAGGTGACAGACTAATCTACAAAGCTAAATGGTCAAACATTTAACTTAGTCTTAAAAAATGAAATAAGATAATTATGCTTATCCCCGTGTGTTCAAAAACTAAAAGGGGTTAACATACAATCGTCAAATCACCTTGCTTCCACCATCGGGTTACCGGAGCTATCACAGTGTTTTATATAAAATATTAGCACCGAAATATTAGCCGATTAAAACTACAAGATACATATGGTCGTGTGGACTAAAGGTTAACCTGGCCGATACATATACCGACTCATATACATAAAACGATCCTAGTGACGAGGCCATCGTGAATTCGAAACTTATACAGATAAAAAATACACAGTTTAGGTTACGTTTAATTATAGTTAACTTTGTGGTTTAAGCGATCATGTAGGTTCGATTAAGAAACGAAAATGATTTCTTTTAACTTTGTTTGAGCGGCCGTTTGAATTTTGTTCATTAAAACTGTCATTTGATATGGAGCCGCCCGGACCGGGAAATAACCGACAGCATGAAAAAAATCCGCATTTACATGGAAAGGTATATTGTATTTGCAGCGGTCGCGCTAACTATTTTTTTACAGCACTTGGTTAGTATTATGCCACTGCTGTTGCTATGTTACTTTTGCAGTACAGTATACTCTAGCGCAGTGGTTCCCAACCTTTTTGTCTTAGTGACCCCCTTAAAATTTTTTGCAGATTCCGTGACCCACGCTTATATTCTATCCTAAATGCAAAATTAGAAAGTAAGCACTAAAATATTTTACTTGCATTTATTAACAAATCAGTGCGATGGTTGACCTTGTAGGTCTGCAGCTAGTTGTGTATCATGCTCCCTTTAACTATTTTTACCAATTTCGAGTCTTGACTGATTTCTGTTGTATAATATACTAGGCTTCTTTCCTAATAGAGTTCAATTTGCAGCTATTGCACGTTAAGAGTCACGTGGTCATAGTTTATGACATCACAATCGACGCATACTGATGCAATAATATTGTGCTACAACAAGCAATCCGAATGAAATGACTCAATGAAAAATTATACACATGATAGCGCATACTACTAGCGTACCGGTACCCAGTCCTACTGACATTCACCTTTGTTCTTGCATTAGCAACAGCTTCGCGACCCCTTTTAACATGCTTTGCGACCCCTTTGGGGGTCGCGACCCCCAGGTTGGGAACCACTGCTCTAGCGTAAAGGCTATTTACAAACCCTCGTTACTATGCCACATTACCTAGGTCCCGAGGTGTGTCATAGTAACGGATTGGACTGTATAATTTGGACGTGGCAGACTTAACTATAGCAAGCGTGAACTAAACTGACATAAACGTTTGGTGCGTAGGTGGATACTACGCAATTATACCTAAAAATGTGGCACACAAATGATTGAAATTGTATTTTTGTAGAAGAACTTTATAGCGCAACAGAACGTTACCCTGCAGACTGAGTGTTTGATATTGTGTAGTTACGGCATGTCTATAGAACCTATGTGATTACGTCACCTTGTTATTTCAACTTTGTTTGTGATGTCGTACGAAAGTGTCATTTGATCTAGACTTCCCAGGGTCGGTATGGAAACTACCAGGGAAACGGGAGAAAGAATGCTTTGGGATGATGTTGCCTGGATAAACCGTTGGTACGGGCGGTTTAAAAGTTCCGACATGGACACCGAAATTTGAAACAGGGAAAAGTATTTATGTGGTAGAATGGTTAGCGCAACTGATTCATATACAGCGTGTGTGGCCGAATGATTAGCGCGACCGATTCATATACAGCATGTGTGACCGAATGATTAGCGCGACCGATTCATATAAAGCATGTGTGGCCGAATGTTTAGCGCGACCGATTCATATATACAGCATGTGTGGCAGAATGGTTAGCGCGACCGATTCATATACAGCATGTGTGGCCGAATAGTTAGCGCAACCGATTCATATACAGCATGTGTGGCCGAATGGTTAGCGCGACCGATTCATATACAGCATATGTTTGGCCGAATGGTTAGAGCGACTGATTTATATACAACATGTGTGGCCGAATGGTTAGAGCGACTGATTCATATATAGCATGTGTGGCCGAATGGTTAGCGCGACCAATTCATATACAGCATGTGTGGCCGAATGGTTAGCGCGACCAATTCTTATACAGCATGTGTGGCCGAATGGTTAGAGCGACTGATTCATATATAGCATGTGTGGCCAAATGGTTAGCGCGACCTATTCATATACAGCATGTGTGGCCGAACGGTTAGCGCGGCCGATCCATATACAGCATGTGTGGCCGAATGGTTAGCGCCACCAATTCATATACAGCATGTGTGGCAGAAGGGTTAGCGCGACCAATTCATATACAGCATGTGTGGCAGAATGGTTAGCGCGACCGATTCATATACAGCATGTCTGGCAGAATGGTTAGCGCGACCAATTCATATACAGCATGTGTGGCCGAATGGTTAGAGCGACCGATTCATATACAGCAAGTGTGGACGAATGGTTAGCGCGACCCTAATCATATATAGCATGTGTGGCCGAATGGTTAGCGCGACCGATTCATATATAGCATGTGTGTCCGAATGGTTAGCGCCACCGATTCATATTTGACAAAATGTGTGTAGGATGATTGTGTCGATTGGGCTTTGTCAGATAACTTGTATAATTTTACAGCGTTTTATTAGGCTACTACATATTCACTTAAAATATTTTTGTGAATATTTACAAAAGCAAACCACTGTTATTATTTCAGGGTAGTTGTACTTAAAAATATTATGGGGTCCCAGGTTTCATGTTACGCCTCTCGTAACGTACGTGTTGGTGAAGGCGGATTCCGCAAAAACAAAGACGGATTCAGCAGTGGTGAAGACGACAAAACAAAACGCCCAAATATGGGTGAAGGCGACGGTAATATGGAATGCCCTGATGAATTCCCAATGACAATGATTTGGTCGCACGTTGGTAAACTTGAAATTAATGATACAGTTTCAGCTGGTTACAGGGTTTGGCCCGCAAGATTTAAAAACAACAGCAGTATTAAAATTTTACTCGGAAATAAACTGACGTGGGATGCTTGGAAATCATCTAGGGGCCACTATTACATTTTCAATGCTAAAGGTCTAAATTCAACTGATACTACCGATCTCTATTTATCGTGGACTTCCAAGACAGTGTCGCGGACCGCAAACAAAACTACTTGGAGGGTTAAAGTCATATTCTCCAGCGAGCCGTCTACCAACTCCCCATCAGATCCATCTAAAGATCCACGAATCCACCAGTTCGTCGTAGATCCGAAACACAGCACAAAGCATGTATTGTACCATCCTCTAAGCAAAAAGTACATCGGCGTGAACGAAAGGTATAAAGTGGTCCCAGTAGATATAGAGGATGCTCTTAGTATTGATCTATCTAAAGTGGAATGGTTTGAAGAAGAAGAACTGGAAGTGAAGAACTGTAAAATGTCTTCCCCAGTAAAATCTTAATCACCATAACCCACACATTGCAGAAACTAACCTCCATTATCCCACGTATTAGAATCGCTTAATTAATCAAACTGTAGAAATGCTTATCAAAAATCAAAGCTCGTATGGTCCACTTTCGCACCCCACCCTGTACATTGTAAAGCAGTGGTTCCCAACCTTTTTTAGTGTCGGGGCCAAATTTCAAATTTTAGAATACTTATGGAGCCGCATGAAAACACACTGCTTGAAGAAAACAGTGACGTAACAATAGCAGCCTTTTCACAACTTTCCTTGCCCCTAATCTTAACTAAAAACTCTTTTCCCAGCCTTCAAACTAAGCAAGGGTAATTTTCGAACACTAATTTTATTTTTTTTATTATTAGAATCAGATTTTTTTAATATTTTTAGGGGGTTTTCAAAGGTCAATGAGAGCCGCAAGAAGGCTAGCTGGGAGCCGCATGCGGCCCTCGGAGCCGCGGTTGGGAATCACTGCTGTAAAGTATTGTTCATATAAGAATAAGCACTTTTCGACGGATCTTTATAAGATAAAATGCAATATTCTGGCTTTTTTGCAAAACTTGTATTATTCTGGCTTTTTTGCAAAACTTGTTTTTGTTCTGTCGTGTTGATCTCAAACCCATAACTAACCCTAACTCCAACCCCATGTTTAAAACTAACTCTAATGTCATTTTAAGTGAGCAAGTTTCCCTCCTTCTCACTTTTCCCCCCCTTTTAAGTTTTGCCCCCAGATCTACTAAACCCGGGGCGATCTCCAAACTGGAAACTATTTTTTATAACTTTTTACTCAGTGCAAAAACGATAAATCTTACCTCGATATTGTAAACCCTGCGTAATTACCAAAATACCACTAGTGGATGACTTCGGCACATCAAGGCACTTTATAAATGAAGCGTGTAGAAGCACACAACGGAAAGTGAAAGCCTTCTTATTGTACCGCATGGCATAACTGAATGCACAACCGACGTATTAATCACCTGATCAATATAGTTCATTTTGATTGTGACGTTAAAATAGTCAATTGTGTGTGTTTGCATGTGCGTGCAAGTTCTGTTATCAACCTAGGAGTGCTGATATAAGACAGATACCGATTTCATACTCGTCGGCAATCTGTGATTTTAATCGTGAAGACGTGTCGCAAAAAAGTTTAATAAATTCAAAGTGGTTGCGAGCTGGAACATTTGGAAAGCCCTGTACTGGGCCGTTAAGATGACGTATATACACAGTTATATTGATCTGTGTGAAGCCCTTTTCCGTATTTTAGACGTAATCGCTGACATCTCTGGATTGGAAAGGAATATTTACTTAAAATTTCTAAGAAAGTTAAGGATATTCAACATGAATCATAAAAACACAATTAAATTAATCAAATTTATTTCCGCGAACCGAAATGTAATAAACAGTAAAGTAAAACATTATTTTTTTGGAAAAAAGATTGGATAACCGTGAAATTACCAAAAACTTAGCTACCTTTAAGCCTTTTAAGCAATCCTATAATAACAGAAAGATCAATTTCTTTGAACAGAGGTATTGGCAGAAACGGTAGAACTAAACATTTAGGAACATTTATCGAATGTCAAATATTTTCCAACCTTATAGCTTGGCCGTTTAGTGCGTCGCCTATCACCTGAAAGGTTGCAGATACGAAACTGGTTGCTCGCTAGTCGGTTGTGTCCTTAGGAAGGCTCTTAACGAATTTCTTGAACCCAGTGGAATGATGGGTTTTACTAAATTAAAGAAATGTTTGAAGCATACACTACAAAACATAGTGTAATTGCTCCGGTAACCCGACTGGTGGGCGCGAGGTAATTTGACGTTTACCCGGAGCAATCGAAGACATGCATACAGCTGCATTCAAAGCGGAAAGCGGAGACGGATGTCTCGGCGTTCTGGTGGTACTCGTGAACATCGTGGTCATCAGTTTCTTCAACGAAGCTCACTTCACCAACCTGAAGATTCAACTTCCTCAACTTTAAAGATCCTATATATGGGTTTACAGTAAGAGAGGAACTGCACATTAAAGCTTACATATTCTGAGGTTGTGACATAATAAATTTAATGTAAGTACTGACGTAATGAACTGGGTTTAGCAAGAAGATTTTTATAGGTAGAAGAACGGAAAGAGGTGGCAAGTTGTAGACTAAAAAAATAAACATTTTGATTGACTTATTATGGGAAATGACGCTGAGAGAACTTATCAAAATTAAAGATACTGGATACATACGTGGTATTATTTTCCTTTGGTAAAAGGGACACTAACGGTTTATGTACAATTTTTGTTTATGTTTGTCAAACGCAGACTTGCCTCCACATCGACCTAAAGAAAATGTCAATATCCCAATTCGCATTAAAACTAAAAATGTTTTTTCAAGACTTTAGCTTTTGAAATGCAACGCGCTTAACAAAAGGTTTTAATATTATATGGATTTGGTGAAATGTTAGCCATTAACCATTACATTACATTAATATGGGCGGGTCCACAGTAGCTACCGGGACCAGAAATTTAGGCCATGGAAGGCCCATTACTCCAGCGCCCCGGGCTAACATGGATCCGAGATATAGCGGTCAAGTCGAAGGAAACTGACTAAATGCTTGGACCGGGATAGATGCGAGATCGTCAGATTTAAAAACTTCGAATTTCTCCATCTGGTTACGGCAAATGCTGGACAATAGCCAACATAGTGTAAAAGAGTCTCGTCTTCTTCTTGGCATAAGGGACAGGTTGCACATGCCGTGCGCATGAGGATGGATTGGTGCTTTGACAAATTAGCACGACCAGTGATAATCTGAAGAACAGATCGTAACTGTCTCCGCCGCAGCCGGAGAAGTTCCCTGGATAGGTATAGGCCTTGTCCAAGATACTCCTTCGTCTGACGACAGCCACAGTGTTGTCTCCATTCTTCAGCATGTTTTCGGCTCAACCACGCCTCCAATTCTGTCCTGACAGAGCAAACAGGAATACAGAGGAATGGTTCTGGACCGATGAAGGCAGTGCTGGATGCATCACGAGCCAACTCGTCAGCTTAATCATTGCCATCAAAGTTTGAGTGGCCTAGAATCCAGCAAAGATCCACAAGATTAAGCCCTCCAAGATTGTGAAGAAGGTACCATGTCTCTCGCAGCAAGGGGCTATGTATCTTCAAGCTCAATAGAGCTTTAAGAGCAGCCTGACTATCACTGTGAATGGTGATGGACATTTTTGTAGTGTTCCAAGACTGCAGAATCCTTGCAGCATGGTTTATTGCAAGAATCTCTGTCTGAAAAACTAAGGGGAAGCTTCCAAGTGGAAAGCTGAATTTGTAATTAAACTTGGTGGATTAAATAAGCACTCCAGCACCAGTCGATCCATCTAGTCGTGACCCATCAGTGTAACAGACAAGCTGTGATGGGTCAGATGGTCGTGCAGGCGGAGTGATGTTGTCACGGTCGCTGATCTGAATCGCAAAATGTCGTTCCAGGTGGAGAGTGCGGGAACTGCATTCCACTGGCAATGAGAGAAGATGGATATCTCCCATTGCTTGGTTGCAGATGTCAATATGACTTTTCTTGTGCCACACTGAGTAACCAGTCCCCTTCCAGTGATCTAAAAATCTCGGGCGGTGTGCCGTTTTGATGGCTGTGCCCTGGAGGTACTGGTGCAGCGGGGAGAGGTTAAGTGGCATCTCCATTGCCCTTGAGGGTGTGCCTTTAAAGGCGCCAGTAATGCATAGGCAGGCCAATCTTTGAACCTTGCGTAGGTTGTCCTGTATATATTTGCTGGTATGTTGCGCTGACTGACACTAATGAAGCATAGGTCAGGATAGGTCGGATATTCTGACAGTAGAGCCATATCGTTATTTTTGGCTGTAGCCCCATGTAGGGCCAGCTGATCTACGGCAGTGTGCTAGAGCAGCAGTTGCCTTCTTGATACGACTTGAATGGTGATTCTTCCAAGACAACTTGTTGTCTAGGATGACACCAAGATACTTCCTTTAATAGGCTAAGCTGGATATTGTGGAGAGAAATTGGTCTTAAAGACCATTTTCTCCTTCTTGTGAACATTACCACCACTGTCTTTGCCGGGGCAAAGCAAAGGTGGTTGTTTATTGCCCATTTCTCCAGGCGATTAAGGGTTGATTGGGCAATCGTCCCAATCGTTGAGGGGTCTTGGCCAGATATAATAACGCTCAAGTCATCAGCATATGCTTGCACAAGTGCAGCCTCTTGGCTAGTGAATTGGCGTAGTAAATTGTCCACCAGGAGGTTCCATAACAAGGGGGATAGGATTCCCCCTTGTGGACAACCTTTTTTGACCTGTTTTTTTTCGGTACAACCATGTAGTTCTGCTGTGGTAGTTCGGCGTTTAAGCATATAACTTATCCACCGGTTAACTGTTTCATTAACATGATACTTTCGCAAAGGAACTATCATGGAATCAAAAGTGGCATTAGAGAAGGCTCCTTCAATATCCAGAAATACTCCGAGTGCATATTGGTTATGGAAGACCGCCTTCTCCAGTTTGATGATCATATTGTGGATGGCATCTTCGGTAGAAAATCCCGCTCTATATGCATATTGTTGGGGAGTAGGGGGGATTGTTCAATAGGTCCCTCCTGCAGATACCAAAGTATGAGTCTCTCGAAGCCCTTCATCACGAATGACATGAGACTCAGGGGTCGATAGGCTTTTGCCAGTGAGTAGTCTTCCTTCCCTGGTTTGGGTGCAAAGAACAAGGTCCTTGCTAGTCTTTTTCAGAGCCTCCATCACACACTAGTGTTTAAGAGACACTGAGTGGGGAGTGGCCTCCACGGACCGGTTTCCCACAAAAGTAAGAAGACTCGCCATGTAGTGATGCCTGAAGTCCATCTTGCGCAGATCTTCAATTGCAGACATCTTCACACCTACACGTAGGTGTGTGCCTTCTTCCGTCACTTCGCCGACGTACCCACGGACGTGGAACTTTTCAATCGGAAGTTCGGAGTTCTGGAACCCGAGAAGACGAATAAACCGTTCCGGGTTTGTTCGAACCTTCGGGTCAGAGACCCAGACAGTGTGGACCCGTTCTTTAATTAACCATTGTTGCTTTATATACAAGAAAATAGATAAAAATAAAAATACACCAAGAACATACACAAAAAATAATATGTATCCTTGTATCATAGTTGGATCGGCATCCATCCTGGCATCTTCTATACAAGGAGTTATCAAATCGTACTTAATCTTCAAATATTGTCAGATAATGCGATATATATAAGCAGGCATCGATATTTTGTGTAACAAGCACATATAATTTCCCCTAAACCTGAGCAACTAATTTGGACATTTCTGGTATTTAACTACTTTCGAGCACAACGATTGACCCGATGTTAGTCGGTTAAAAAATAAATGTTAGTCGGTTTTTGTTTTCAAATACAAGAAATTATCTTTCCAAATACCTTAAAAATGTTTGATTTGTTATGAAATATGATTGTGACCGGCGTGCATTTCCGACCGGACCATCTAAAGAAGTTGTTGAATTCGATTGAAGTTTTAAGATTTTTTAAAAAATAATACGGAAAATAACGTGTTTCCGAGTTGCCTATACAGATCTTGAAATCTATATTTTCTGAATGAAAAAAACTGATTGTCTGGTTATCTAATCACATCTAACAAAAGGTGTAAAGGTAAACGTTTGTTTCTACAAGCAGAAACTAATGGGTTTACAAATTAACAATCCAAACTTGTAATCTATGTTTTCTGAATGAATCGAACGGGCCGTCTGGTTATCGAATCAGTCTTGGTACGTCTAATACAAAATGTATAACCTTTGTTTCTACACGTATAAACTATTGTGTTCCCGAGTTACCAATCCGAACTTAATATCCATGTTTAAACGAAGTATTCCTGTAGGTCACGTTGACACTATCTAGTTTGAGTTGTATCAAATAAACGAACAAAATACTGCACAGTCACCCCTCAATTACACGCAATCATAAAAATATAAATCTTAATGGACAACGTTTTCAATTTAGGTTTTGGCAGTAAATACTTGCTAAGGGGATGTAGATGTATACAGATCTGCCGTTAATATAAATAAACCTTAAAACAAGTTTTGGTTGGGTAACTTGGAGACCCGTCAGTGTCAGATAAACTCATTTTAACTGTAAAGTCTGGACTTTTCTTGCGGTATGAAACTGTAAAAATACGAGCAATCTATCTTAAACCAGTGATTTGGTCATTTATTTTATTCAAACACAACCAACTACGTTTGTTATGAATACTATGATTATATGCGATATTGGATTGATGCATTTGAGTGATACTGATCAGCTAAAACACTCCTCTCTATCTGAAGCAATGAATTCCTGATTTAGGGATTTAATTATTTTAGTTTTTGTGTTTTTCAAGTATTCATTGCACAAATCTTTTGGTTTCATCATAACGTCAATTTCCGGATATTTTTCTTTCGTCAGTTTTGCCATCTGATCCCCTGTCATGCTCTCGTCTTCCCTCCAGTGGAAATACTTTCGATACTCGTCGTCATGTTGATCGAGAAAATGCAGATATTCGACAAGTTTGGCAGGACTTTCGAAGTCGTCGCAGTGAATAAACGAATCAAGAGGTGCAACAGCCAACACGTCTTCCTTTGCTGGACCCCAAACTATCGGTACCATATCGTTCTTTAGAGCATTGTCCCAGAACTTCTCTGTTATGTAATCCTTGCATCGGATTGAGTTCTCAAACGCCAAGTAGAACTTATGCTTTCTTAGTTTATCCGGGTAGTTTGTGGGAAAACTCCAGGTAATTTTCTCTGAGTTAGAAAAGCAACCACCAAATGTGCTCACGGTTAGACCAGCCTGGACCAGATCTTTGTAATACTGCATCCGTTGGATTGCACCTTGTGACCCACCGCAATGACTAACGGTCCACATCTAAAACCAAGTCGAGATAATTAAAAATATGCGGGTTTTTAAAAACGTTCTAATTTTCAGACGAACTATCATGTAAGGTTTTTGTAGAGCTTCTATTTGGCGTTTATAATATAAGACATATATAATACAAGTTTGCATATTCTATATACAAGTTGAAAATATAAGACATTCATAATACCCGTTATAATATATACAATAACAGGGATGTACAGTAGACTCGTCTTTGAAATACAAAGAGGAAAAGCGAAATATTTTCGACGTCTTCGCCATTTTTGAGTGTACACAGTAAACAAACTAAAAGGTTTTTTATTTGTTTTAGTAAATTATAGAACAAGACACACATCATACCCATATTCATATTGAATAAGGCACGGATGGTGCTTTTATACTGGCGAAATATAGCAAAATCGCGGCCATTTTTGTATATCATGAATAACTTCAAACAAATACAGTTTGGTTTTCATTTGTACCATAATTTTGGGAGTATCATTATACCATGTGTATACTGCTGGCGTGTTTTATTTAGTCTAGTTTTTCGTTTTTCCCAGGTCCTTTAATAATTTTTGCGAATATTTTAATTAGTGTAAAAAATGTAAAGAAATAAAGTTAACTAAAAATTTTTTTGGAAATAGCTTCGAAACATTGCGACTAAAAATAAACTAAACTAATTTCTTTTAAAAGCAACCCTTTAACTTTAGTTTATTTAAGGTCTATAATCCAGCCAATGTTGTGTACTCTATAAGCCAGTAACCGCTGTTTACTCCTACAATGATTAACTCACCGCCATCTTATCTTTAGAAGCCACAATCTCATCCACTGCCAGCTTCCCTCTTTTCACAGAAGCCAGAACCCCGTCACGTGACCCATATCCACGTAAAGCGTTCGAACTCCGCTTGTATGTCCACGTCCAATTAAAGAAGTTGTCAAATAAGTTCTTCGTACATTTTATTGTTTAACTTGAAATAAGTTTGTTAAGTAGAGTGTTAATCTAAAGTAGGCCTAGCCTAGAGTGTTCATTTTATTATTTATTTTTTTTTATTATTAAATTTATTAAGTTGAGTGTATACTTTATTTAATGGCAAGTGAACTATGAAAGATTTAATTGTCATCTGTCAAATATCCGATCTGTACATTATAAGTTAGGAAAATGATAAAAAAATTAAAAGTATATAAATCCAAATGAATTAAAGATTTAATCCTATATTTCTGTGAAATGTTTTAAAATCAAATATATATTATCAACCTGTAGTGTGTCCATGGTATATCTTTGGCGCTGATTGTTGTTTTATGAAATGCGACTATCCTAGCTTCTTTCAATCGATTTCTGTCATATGTCACTTCGCATTCGCCAGTCGAGGTTTCCCGCCCCCTTTCGTCCCCAAATGCGAGTCCCCAGTACAGAATTAACTTCGGTTTCGCTGCCTGTACTTCTACGATCGGTTCAATGGAAGTGACACTCTTTTTCACATCAATATTTGTAGTTGATATCATCGGTTCAATGGAAGTTACACTCTTTTTCACATCAATATTTGTAGTTGATATCCCGTTTTCTGGAATTTTTGAATGTCTTTCTTCAAGGGTCGTCGTTCGTTGTATTTTCCAAAACGAAATCACGGTTACCACAACAAGTAATAAACTAGCTATTCGAACGTGGGTGTGTTTCATTATTATCTTGTACAGCTGCATATAAATCAATATGTTACATTCTTATGTTGTACATCTGTAAATTCCTATTTGATATACATTCGTAAAGTTACATGCTTGAAGTCACATATGTGTAAGTTTACATTTCTCTATAAAACAAATATAAGTTTACATTTCTCTATGGAACAACTGCAATTTACATTTCTCTATGAAACAACTGTAATACACATTTCTCTATGAAACTCTCTATTTGTAAAATTTGTTAAACGGGGGAAAACAACAAAACAACAGTCGTAAAAACACGTATAAAAACCAATCCAATAAAGTATCATTACTATAAAGAAGGAGCAAAAAATGAACTAAAATAAAACAATCAGTAGCAATTTATAACGTTTATTTTGCATATTATTTAAGTTGATATAGATGAAACATACGCAATTTAATTAAAGCTCAACTAAAAATAGTTGGCATAGAATCTTTTGAATAAACACCTTCGATATAGTGAAGTAAAATTCTGTATTTTAGGCCAAATCCAAATGTAATAAGAATAAAGAATTTTAACCAACTAATCGTTTGCAGTAAATTCTTGTTCCTGTGCTGTAATTTGTTTTAATTGCTGTTATTTATTACTACAAAAATAAATAAACTAAACTAAAGTCTAATCCTGACCTAAGACGTTTCCCTACTCTATCCATGTACCTTTGGTCCGAAACTTTTAAATTATGCCGTACATATTACAATATTTTCCATGCATATTTACTAATGCTTTAGCTATATAGACAAGTTTTGTTAAGCCTTTTTTAACACGAAGAGCTTCCCTTGCTTAGGACATTGCAAAATTACAAGGCCGACTGTTTGCCAACGAATGCGTTGCGTAAGGAGCACAAGTTGAACAATGGCCGTTACATCTGATGGACCCAGTGTCGATTACACAACAAAATGAAACCACGCAAGAACGGATTGAATTCTAAAAGGCGGTTGAGCCTGACTGACGACAAAGTGTCGGTTACACAGCCAAAAACACAACGCACCAACGGGATTGAAAGCCTCGACGCCATTATTAGCTGACAATGGTTAAAATTAACAGGTATATTTGGAAATACTCAGGTGACAAAAAAGAACCAAATATTTCTTACGGCAGAGGCAAATTTTTAATTTTCATTAAGGCGTAACCGTAAATTCTCATATATAAAAACAAGATACAAGTTGCAATGAATTTGTTTTGTTTTTAAGTGGATGGTGATACACATGAATTTGCTTTAATTTTTACAAAATGTACGTGCTTTATAAATTGCAAGTACTGAAAATTCCTTGGTAATGTTTTATGTATTTATGGGAGTAAATTGCGTCAAACTGGTAAACTTAGCCTGCAAGAGCGTCGACGGTATGCAGTAAACATCGGCTCTTCCACTTAAATTGAAGGAACTTTTCTAACTTCCCTATCATATACACAACGCACTGCAATAGCTTTATACGGTGGGCGCGAGTTTATATGATGAATGCGTGTCATATAACTCGTATAACTAGATGGTGTCAACCACCATTATTTGTAAAACACGTATTGACTGCAGACAATTGGGAGGCGTATAATATAAAGCAAATGTCTTGTTAAAAAAGTTTCTACGGAAACAAAACCTTCGCGGCACCGCACACGGGTGCAGAGAACATATGGTAAGTGAACGCACATAGGTACAAGTTTTAACCGAAAGGTTACCGGTTCGAAACTGGTCTCTAGCTGGTCGGTTATGTCCTTAGGAAAGGCAGTTAACAGATATTACTTGAACCCAGCGGATTAATGGGTTCTACTTAGTTAAAGAAACGTTTGAATTATACACAACACACTACAAAAGCTGTAACAACCCGGCGGTGGACGCGGGGTAATTTGACGTTTTTCCGTATGTTATTGCCACTTGTTTTTTTCCCACGGTGATAAACATGAATATCTTATTCTGTCAATATTAACTTTTCATTGTTTGCCCCAGTATCAAATAACAACATGAAATAAAGCACGGCGCATGAACAGGAAAAGACGACAAAGATAGTCATTAAAATACCTCATTAAAAAAGAAAACGAATATTAATTATAGTGATTGCGGCCGCCAAACCTATGCCAAAGTACAAGCGAGCTGAGTCAAACAGGAAGGAACCATTATCGATTGCTCACCCTGAACCGCAGCCAGACACAAAGATAATAGCCTGCCCATGTACTAGAATAAGAGCGAGCATGTTGTGCGGCCGGATGGTAAACGCTACCGATATAGATATACTAATTTATATACAAAACGGTCTCTAGCACATCATGGGTTTAAAAAAGGAAAGACTAGCCAAAAATAACTTTTATAATATCTATATATACTACGTACGCAAGACTACCACGGTTCCCACAACATAAAAGATTACCATAACCCTCTACCGACTGATATTTGTTCAAAATTTTGTCTTTTCCGGATTATTACGAAAAAAACACCTCCGGTAATGTACAAAAAATCATTATCAAACGTAGAAACTGAAGCATTAAATCGAGTAGCTTAATTTTTACAACAGCAACTTTTAATAAACCAACAAAGTAGACAGGTGGTAATAACCAGGTCTTTGGGCTCAATTAAACGTTAGCAGCTTACGCTTAATATAACTGACAAATATAGCTCTTTGCTAACTATTCTTTGCATAAAGGCTATTCCTTAAAATGAATTATTCAATTTAAAACAGCATTTTAAAAATCATTAAAAATCTATCATTTAAAATGCATTTAAAAAAATATTTAAAATCCAGCATTCGGAGATAAAAGAAATCAATATAAAAACCATTTTCTTATTATTTGTTTTGCTTTTTATCAGCACTGCACGGTAAAGGCTGCAGCTCCTATATATTGGTTTACAGTAAGTAAGGTACTGCACACTAAAGTTTACATAGTCGGAGGCTGTGACGTAATGAATTTGATGAAGTACTGACGTAATGAACTGGGTTTTATCAAAAAGAGTTTTATAGGTAGAAGAACGGGAAGGGTGGCAAGTTATTAAAATTTAAATCGGATAAAATAAATAAAAACACAAAAAAAAAACGATAAATATTAAATAAACAAAGAAACTTAAAAAGTGTCAACCAAGCGTAAATATACTCGCTAGCTTCGCTGTATATTGCGTCCGACTATATATCTGGTTTATATTCATCGTGCTTCAGTAATAGCCTACAGCAATACAAAGCGGTGCATTTTACGTTTAGTAGTTGCTAATAAGTGTAGATGGAACATACAGAACGTAGATGGTGGAGTTAAGTGGGAACATGGTAAAGTCAAGGAAGTGATAATTAGTCGTGGGCGCTGATGCAATAAACAAGGAATTAGAATGGATGGCACCTAACACACTACAACAAAAATTTGATAAGTTTTTTTTGCATTTTATTCAGCTAGTAATTTGTGCTAGTTTCTGCGACATTATAACAAATATTATAATAGGATAATTGTGATTATTTCTGTGAATGCGAAAACGCAATGAGCGTTAATATAAGGGTAAACGTCAAATTATCTCGCGCCCACCAGTCGGGTTACCGGAGCAAGTACGCTATGTATTGTAGTGTATGATTCAAACATTTCTTTAATTTAGTAAAACCCATCATTCCACTGGGTTTAAGAAATCCGTTAAGTGCCTTCCTAAGGACACAACCGACTAGCTAGCAACCAGTTTCGTATCTGCAACCTTTCAGGTGATAGGCGACGCACTAAACGGCCAAGCTATGAGGTCGAAAAATATTTGACATTCGATAAATATTCCTAAATGTTTAGTTCTACCGTTTCTGCCAATACCTATGTTCAAGGGAACTGATTACTTTCTTCTGTTATTATGGGATTGCTTAAAGGGCCTAAGGGGAGCTAAGTTTTGGGTAATGTGCCCTGCTTTATTTCATGTTGCTATTTGGTACTAGGGCAAACATTGAAAAGTAAGGGTTAATAGAATAGGATATTCATGTTTATCACCGCGATTGGGAAAAAAGACAAGTGGCAATAACATACGGGAAAACGTCAAATTACCCCCGCGTCCACCGCCGGGTTGTTGCAGCTATTGTAGTGTGTTGTGTATAATTCAAACGTTCCTTCAACTAAGTAGAACCAAATAATCCTCTGGGTTCAGGCAATATCCGTTTAGTGTCCTGCTTAAGGAAAATGTTTTTTATATTGTTTTTTTTCTTTTCGAGTGAAGGATTTTAAATAATTTTTTTAATGCATTTTTAATGATTTTTAAAATGCTGCTTTAAATTGATTAATTCATTTTAAAGAATGATAGCCTTTTATGCAAGGAATAGTTAGCAAAGAGCTTTATTTGTCAGTTATTTTAAGCGCAGGTTGCATAATGTTTAATTGAGCCCAAAGACCTGGTTATTACCACCTGACTACTTTGTTGGTTTAATAAAAGTTGTTGTTGTAAAAATGAAGCTACTCGATTCCATGTTTCAGTTTATACGTTTGATAATGATTTTTTGTACATTACCGGAGGTGTTTTTTTTACATAATAATTATTAAGTTTTGTTAAATTGTTTACGTATATAAGCCATTATTGCCTGCAGCACGGCTGTGTGCGCCCGTTGTATATCATTTCCTTCGAACCAGCTATAATCCCCAAAGCAGTACTTCCTTTATAATCTTCCCCACATTGCGACATAACGTGGCAACGTTTTGGTGTATTAACTCATTATATTAGTATCAGAAACGCGTTCTGAAATGTAGAGACCTAAGCACTGCCTGCTTAAAGACGACGTCTTCAAGCACGTATAACGAACCAGTTAAACTGTACGAATTGTATTGTATCAGCTTGCAATATATCAATAAAGACGTTTATTATGGAGTCGGATTGCCATCTATTTTAGTCATGGCTGAGGTATGTTAGTTGGGGACCTCATGCCAGAATTAGTGCAAGCACAAGGCGCAAACCCAAGCCAGATTTAAGAAAAATAAGGAACACCCCCACATTGGTGACCCCGACGTGATGTTGAACTAGCGCAACCTTCCGATAGCAACAGAATGCCGAAAGTGAAGATTGCAATGAAGAACTCACCGCTTGCCACAAAGAAATCGAAGCAAATTCAAGTTAAGTGCTGATGACGTCAAAAGACACAGTTAAGCGATACACCAAGAAACATTATGAACAATACAATTAAAGAGGAAAACGAAGTTTCCATTACGGCCCGAGATGCTATGGCCGTGTTATATACGAAACCTGCGCGATCACGTGAGCCTACCTACATGAAAGTTCGCCGAGTTCGTGATGGCTTTGTTGTCTACGAGACGGAACTCTTGACTGTCATCGAGTTGTTCAGCATTTTGCTCAAGGATTAGTGAGAAATGTAAATAGGGTATACGATCACGACTAAAGCATTATTGATTATTACATGAGTATTGAGTATCGTCTAGAGTGGCCTATTTTATATGAGTATTTTGTGTCTACTGGGTATGTTATTGCGTGTCGAGGATGCTCCACGCCGACTATTTTTTATACGAGTATGGTTTTTATGTCTATAGCGTAATTTGCGTCTGAATAATGCTTTGGTTTGATTTTTGCCCTGTGCATGAACCGCCAATGTTTTTGCATAGTGAATAACCTGATAGTTATTTCATAGGCCCTATACAGAAACCCTTGTTCAGTTTATTTTACAGATGGCATCCACATTTTACCATCGAAAAGATCCAACCTATTTGTTTGTTGAAAAATGATTTTTCCCGCCACCATTTGAAATTCGCGATATCACTACAAAGTTTAATATAGATACCAGAACAGATTAATATTCTCAAAATTTAAAGTTTTTCGGGGAAGAAGTAGCTATGTAGTGACATTCGCGGCTTAGCTATATTTTTGTGCACATTATTAAGTTTTGTTAAATTGTTTACGTATATAAGCCATTATTGCCTGCAGCACGGCTGTGTGCGCCCGTTGTATATCATTTCCTTCGAACCAGCTATAATCCCCAAAGCAGTACTTCCTTTATAATCTTCCCCACATTGCGACATAACGTGGCAGCGTTTTGGTGTATTAACTCATTATATTAGTATCAGAAACGCGTTCTGAAATGTAGAGACCTAAGCACTGCCTGCTTGAAGACGACGTCTTCAAGCATGTATAACGAACCAGTTAAACTGTACGAATTGTATTGTATCAGCTTGCAATATATCAATAAAGACGTTTTTTATGGAGTCGCATTGCCATCTATTTTAGTCATGGCTGAGGTATGTTAGTTGGGGACCTCATGCCAGAATTAGTGCAAGCACAAGGCGCAAACCCAAGCCAGATTTAAGAAAAATAAGGAACACCCCCACATTGGTGACCCCGACGTGATGTTGAACTAGCGCAACCTTCCGATAGCAACAGAATGCCGAAAGTGAAGATTGCAATGAAGAACTCACCGCTTGCCACAAAGAAATCGAAGCAAATTCAAGTTAAGTGCTGATGACGTCAAAAGACACAGTTAAGCGATACACCAAGAAACATTATGAACAATACAATTAAAGAGGAAAACGAAGTTTCCATTACGGCCCGAGATGCTATGGCCGTGTTATATACGAAACCTGCGCGATCACGTGAGCCTACCTACATGAAAGTTCGACAT
>CH003363.1:134585-173009 GCA_000149265.1 Ciona savignyi
CTATTTTATATGAGTATTTTGTGTCTACTGAGTATGTTATTGCGTGTCGAGGATGCTCCACGCCGACTATTTTTTATACGAGTATGGTTTTTATGTCTATAGCGTAATTTGCGTCTGAATAATGCTTTGGTTTGATTTTTGCCCTGTGCATGAACCGCCAATGTTTTTGCATAGTGAATAACCTGATAGTTATTTCATAGGCCCTATACAGAAACCCTTGTTCAGTTTATTTTACAGATGGCATCCACATTTTACCATCGAAAAGATCCAACCTATTTGTTTGTTGAAAAATGATTTTTCCCGCCACCATTTGAAATTCGCGATATCACTACAAAGTTTAATATAGATACCAGAACAGATTAATATTCTCAAAATTTAAAGTTTTTCGGGGAAGAAGTAGCTATGTAGTGACATTCGCGGCTTAGCTATATTTTTGTGCACATTATTAAGTTTTGTTAAATTGTTTACGTATATAAGCCATTATTGCCTGCAGCACGGCTGTGTGCGCCCGTTGTATATCATTTCCTTCGAACCAGCTATAATCCCCAAAGCAGTCCTTCCTTTATAATCTTCCCCACATTGCGACATAACGTGGCAACGTTTTGGTGTATTAACTTATTATTTTAGTATCAGAAACGCGTTCTGAAATGTAGAGACCTAAGCACTGCCTGCTTGAAGACGACGTCTTCAAGCATGTATAACGAACCAGTTAAACTGTACGAATTGTATTGTATCAGCTTGCAATATATCAATAAAGACGTTTTTTATGGAGTCGGATTGCCATCTATTTTAGTCATGGCTGAGGTATGTTAGTTGGGGACCTCATGCCAATATTAGTGCAAGCACAAGGCGCAAACCCAAGCCTGATTTAAGAAAAATAAGGAAGATCCCCCACAGGCCTACGCTTTTGTCCCAAGATATCTCTTGTTAAACGAAGCATTGAGAACCGTGTATGAACAGCTCGCCACAGACGATAAATCATGCACGATTTTAACGTTGCCGATATACTACACAGAAATGTGAATAACAGTTGTTTCATACAGAAATGTAAATTCCAGATATACCTTAGAGCAGTGGTTCTCAAACTTTTTAGAGTTGGGACCCACTTTTAATTACCACAATTTTTGGCGACCCACTTAACTTTATATATAGTTGCTGTAACATGTGTGAGAGACGAAAGGTTCAATGACGTATGGTCAGGTGAAGATCACGCCACGATTCAAGATTGTGTGATGTCACAATTATGATAATTTCCCCTTGATTTTTGTATAGGAAATAGCCAGTATAGTTAATCAGAGCTTTCTATAACTTTTCACGGCCCACCAAGATTCCTTTCGCGACCCACCAGTGGGTCGCGACCCATAGTTTGAGAAACGCTGCCTTAGAGAAATGTAAACTTACATTTGTTTCATACAGAAATGTAAATTCCAGATATATCTTAGAGAAATTTTAATTTACATTTGTTTCATAGAAAAATATAAACTTACATTTGTTTCATAGGGAAATGTAAATTACATTTGTTTCATAGAGAAATGTAAACTTACATTTGTTTCATACAGAAATGTAAATTCCAGATATACCTTAGAGAAATGTAAACTTACAATTGTTTTATAGAGAAATGTAAACTTACATTTGTGTTATAGGGAAATGTAAACTTACATTTGTGTTATAGAGAAATGTAAACTTACACATGTGCCTTTAAACATGTAACTTTACGAATGTATATCACATAAGAATTTACAGATGTACAACATAAGAATGTAACATACTTATTTATATGCAGCCGCCGTAGAACATAATAATGAAACACACCCACGTTCGAATAGCAAGTTTATTACTTGTTATGGTAACCGTGATTTCGTTTTGGAAAATACAACGAACGCCGATCCTTGAAGAAAGACATGCAAAGATTCCGATCGTAGAAGTACAGGCAGCGAAACCGAAGTTAATTCTGTACTGGGGACTCGCATTTGGGGAAGAATGGGGGCGGGAAACCTCGACTGGTGAATGCGAAGTGACATATGACAGAAATCGATTGAAAGAAGCCAGGATAGTCGCATTCCATAAAACTTCAATCAGCGCCAAAGATATACCATGGACACACTACAGGTTGATAATATATTCTTGATTTCAAAACATTTCACAGAAATATAGGATTAAATCTTTTATTCATTTGAATTTATGTACTTTTATTTTTTTTTATTATCATTTTACTAATTTATATTGTACAGTTCGGATATTTGACAGATGACAATTAAATATTTCATAGTTCACTTGCTATTAAATAAAGTATACACTCAACTTAATAAATTTAATAATAAAAAATTAAATAATAAAATGAACACTCTACTTTAGTTAAACAAACTTAACTTCAGTTAAACAATAAAATGTACGAACAACTTAAGTTTCAAGCTATAAAGTAATCTTCCTTTTTTATAGAGACCCAGGACAGATTTTCGTGTTTTGGAACGCTGAACCTTCGGCCTCGTTTGGTAAAAACGGATTGACCGAATTTGACAACTTCTTTAATTGGACGTGGACATATAAGTGGAGTTCAGACGCTTTTCGTGGATATGGGACACGTGACGGGGTTCTGGCTTCTGTGAAAAGAGGGAAGTTGGTAGTGGATGAGATTGTGGCTTCTAAAGATAAGATGGCGGTGAGTTAATCATTGTAGGAGTAAACAGCGGTTACTGGCTTATAGAGTAATAAACATTGGCTGGATTATAGACCTTAAATAAACTAAAGTTGAAGGGTTGCTTTCAAAAGAAATTAGTTTAGTTTATTTTTAGGCGCATTGTTTCGAAATTATTTCCAAAAAAATTTTTAGTTTACTTTATTTCTTGACCTTTTTACACTAATTAAAATATTCGCAAAAATTATTAAAGGACCTGGGAAAAACGAAAAAATAGACTAAACAAAACACGCCAGCAGTATACACATGGTATAATGATACTCCCAAAATTATGGTACAAATAAAACCAAACTGTATTTGTTTGAAGTTATTCATGATATACAAAAATGGCCGCGATTTTGCTATATTTCGCCAGTGTAAAAGCATTATCCGTGCCTTATTCAAAATGAATATAAATATGATGTGTGTCATGTTCTATAATTTACTAAAAAAGATAAATAACATTTTAGTTTGTTTACTGTGCACACTAAAAAATGGCGAAGACGTCGAAAATATATCGCTTTTCCTCTTCGTATTTCAAAAAGGAATCTACTGTACATACCTGTTATTGTATATATTATAACGTGTATTATAAATGTTTTATATTTTTAACTTGTATATAGTATATGGAAACTTGTATTATATCTCTATTGTGTCTTATATTTTAAACCTATACAAAATATTTGTAAACTTGTATTATTATAAACGCCAAGTAGAAGCTTTGCAAAAACTTTACATGATAGTTCGTCTGAAATTATAACGTTTTTAAAAACCCTCTCTTTTTTAATTATCTTGACTTGGTTTCAGATGTGGAGCGTTAGTAATTGCGGTGGGTCACAAGGTGCAATCCAACGGATGCAGTATTACAAAGATCTGGTCCAGGCTGGTCTTACCGTGACCACATTTGGTGGTTGCTTTTTTTGGTCAGAGAAAATTACCCGGAGTTTTCCCACAAACTACCCGGACAAACTAAGAAAGCATAAGTTTTACTTGGCGTTTGAGAACTCAATCCGATGCAAGGATTACATAACAGAGAAGTTCTGGGACAATGCTCTAAAGAACGATATGGTACCGATAGTTTGGGGTCCAGCAAAGGAAGACGTGTTGGCTGTTGCACCTCTTGATTCGTTTATTCACTGCGACGACTTCGAAAGTCCTACCAAACTTGTCGAATATCTGCATTTTCTCGATCAACATGACGACGAGTATCGAAAGTATTTCCACTGGAGGGAAGACGAGAGCATGACCGCGGAACAAATGGCAAAACTGACGAAAGAAAAATATCCGGAAATTGACGTTGTAATGAAACCAAAAGATTTGTGCAATGAATACTTGAAAAACACAAAAACTAAAATAATTAAATCCCTAAATCAGGAATTCATTGCTTCAGATAGAGAGGAGTGTTTAAGCTCATCAGTATCGCTCAAATGCATCAATCCAATATCGCATATAATCATATTACTCATAACAAACGTAGTTGGTTGTGTTTTAATAAAATAAATGACCAAATCACTGGTTTAAGATAGATTGCTTTGTAATTGATGATTGCGTGTAATTGAGGGGTTACTGTGCAGTATTTTGTTCGTTTATTTGATACAATTCAAACTAGATAGTGTCAACGTGACCTACAGGAATACTTCTGTTACGGATATTAATCATATAATTTCTATGTTTCACACGAGTCGGTGTGATAGTTTTAATTTTTAGCTCCATGCGGTCAGTTTTGGTTCGATAGTTAATCTAAAGTAATCTTAAATTGTGTTTGTTAATTTGATTTGTAATTAATAGTGTGTAAGACTAATTAACCATTATATATTTGAATTAGGGCAAATGGTAGAGAATTCACCCTAGAAATCGCATTCTTTCCTTTTAACGATAATAGAACACAAGTGAAACCCAATCTGTGTTGGTTGATTTACGTAGAGACTTAGAGCCTTAGATAAAGGCTTCCAGCCAAGAGTTTGGGAATACCGTATAGGTTAAGAGGCGATCGCTGGGCACCATTACCCTTAGCAGCAAGTAGAGGCTGCAAAATAGAAGCAGAAATCTGGACTGGTTACCAGACTCTACATTATTTCTAGGGTCAGGTATCCATCTCTGGACAAACTCTACATTATTTCTAGGATTTCTTCCCCTGCGAGGTGAAGATACATTATTTCCAGGAGTTCTTCCCCTGCATGGTGAAGATACATTATTTCTAGGAGTTCTTCCCTGGGCGGTGAAGATACAGGTACTTGGTGACTTCTCCTGTGTTGTGAAGGTACACTATTATTATCCCTGCGTTTAAAGAAAAGTTATTTCAAGAGCTGTACTCCCTTGGACGGTGGAGAAGCGATTGAAGTTTTCCCTCTGAGGTAATTGTATATACCAATAGGAGGATGGAAGATTTAAAGGAAATTAGAACAACTCATTTGGCAAGTGTTGCCAAAGTAGAGAAAAAGTTGTGTAAAGCAATTCTTAAACAAGAACCCAAGAACGTTTCAAAATACAAGGTTAGATTTGATAGTACATGTGAAAACTGTTTAGTTGTATGTCGGGAATACCTAAACATATTAAAAAGTGAATCTGCACGTGAAATTGCAGTGGAAAAGATCAAGGAGGTCGAGGATAAACATTGCATCATGGAACAGAAGTATAGAGATTTTCTGCAACTGTGTGTGTCCAGTCAGGCCAGTGCTGTGGCTTCACACGAAGATGGTAGGACTATTTCAAGTAGTTCACATAGTTCTGGACGCAGGCAAAAGACCAGTCTGCTCAAACTGCAAGCTAAACAGCTTGAGCAAGAGGCGGAGTTAAAAAAGAAACGCTTGGACAAACTACTGGAGTTGGAACTGTCGGTATCCAGGGCTAAGGCTGCGGCAAGAGAAGCCGAACTGCTATCAGAAGAGAGCCTATTCAATGATGGGGGTTCAAAGAAATCAATGCCTTCAATTTCCCTTAGGGCACATGCTGCCAAGGGAAAGGCTGTGACTGACGTATCTGTCACTGGCAAGGACAAATCAACCAAGTCATTGGGGCCGGTAAGTGATTCCAAAGTTATTGGGAATGGTGTTAATGTTATAAAGGAGAGTAAAAGTAAACTCATACCGGTGTTAGAAACTAATGACAACTTGGACAACTCCAAGATGTTGGATGACTGTCACACCCCTAAACCGGGTAAGGCTGAATATATGATTAACCCAATAGGGTATTCAAACCCCAGACTACCGAGTATGGAGCTTGGTAGCTTTGATGGTAATATTTTGGATTTCTATTCATTTATGAAGGATTTTAAGGATTTCGTCGAGTCAAATGTCTCGGATGATGGAGCAAGGCTCAAATTTTTGCTGCAACTCTGCAAAGGGGAAGCACACGAGACAATTAAGTGTTGCAGGATAATGTCAAACAGGAGTCTTGGGTACAAGACTGCGTTGCAGCGATTGCAGAACAAGTACGGAGAAAGATACAGTGTTGTCCGGGCCTTCATGAAAGAAGTAACCGATGGACCAGTTCTCAAGTCAGGTGACGCCGATGGATTGTTTTTGTTGGGAGACAAAATGTTTAATTGTTTTACCACTTTAACGGAGTGGGGATACAGCCAGGACTTGAACAGTTCCTCCAACCTCGAAAAAATATATGATAAGCTTCCTGATCATATCAAGTTAGAATTTTGCAGATTGAGTACCAGGAGACGAGCTGATGGGCTTCAGCCTACATTTGATGACCTGATGAACTTGGTCCAGGAGCACGCTCGAGCTACTCAAGACAATTTTTACCAGAGGTACTGTGGTTCGTTAAGTAAATCGAAGGAAGAAGGACCTAAATACAGAGCACCAAAAAGGTTAGTCTCTGCAACAACAGCTATACATGCTCCTAGAGAGAGGCCACCTTGTATGTTGTGTGAACGACCACATCCATTGTGGAAATGTGAATACACTTTAGGGAAAAGGGTGTTCAAGAAAGATGGGACTATGTAAAAGAACATAACCTTTGTTTCAATTGTTTAAAAGCTAACCATGCATTTCGCTACTGTAGTTATCAAGGACGGTGTTCGGATTGTGGAAAAAGACAC
This sequence comes from Ciona savignyi, assembly GCA_000149265.1. Lineage (NCBI taxonomy): Eukaryota > Metazoa > Chordata > Ascidiacea > Phlebobranchia > Cionidae > Ciona > Ciona savignyi. The sequence goes on from CH003363.1 coordinate 141,311, forward strand.
AACTACCTCCTACACTTTCCTCGTTCTGATGCAAAGACTCCTCCTGCGAATACGAGTGACCATGTCATATCATCCGTATCCACTTCTGAACAAAACCAAGATGTAAAGCCACCGAAGAGCCTCAATGTGGTACCGGTAAAGGTATGGACTAAATGTCCCGGGGAGTGTATTAAAACATATGCCTTTTTGGATAGTGGAGCAAATATATCTATGTGTTCCCAAGCATTGGTAAAGAAACTTGGTCTTGATGTTGGTGAACCCAACTTTAAAATCGAAACACAAAATGGTGTTTCCTCCTATGGTCTGGTGAAGGACCTGATGTACATTCAAGGCATTGAGGAGCCAAATGTGTTTGATATAACAAATGTTGTTGTCTCAGATAGAATTTTGGATGTGCAAAGTAGCATTCCCACTAAAGAGATAGCAGCGCTGTACCCTCATTTAAATGATTTACAGTTTCCCAAGATAGATAATACCACAGTCGAATTGCTGGTGGGCAACGATGTTGTGGATGCGTTCCGGTTGAAGGAGCAACGATGTGGCCACCGTGGTGAACCACTTGGTCTACACACGGGTCTAGGCTGGTCGATATTTGGAGCGGAATTGAATTCTAAGGATGGCAGTGTGTCATGTACTTACAATCAATTCCTGGGCAAAGATGTGGCGAAATCGGACAAGCACTCTTGTGATGAAGTGCTATCAGTGTCTGCACAGGACTTTAAAGATTTAAAAGTGCCACAGATGAGTGAGCTGTCAAAGGAAGATGATGAGTCCAAGGATATCATGGATTCCACTGTGGACCAGGTCAGTTTAAACTTTCAGATAGAACTTCCATGTAAAAGAAGCAACGATTCCCTTCCCAATAAGGAAATTGTGGCAGAGAGAGGACTTAGTTCATTAAAGAGATTTAAATGTGAACCCGAGGTTCCTGCTAAGTGCTTAAGTAATAGTAATGAATTATTAAGTTCTATTGCAGAAACAGAGATATCACTTTTACTGAGCAATGGATATCGCCCTGTGCTGTTTCAAAAGCGTCGGTCGACTGTTCCACGTGCAATGACCAGATGGGATGGGACTACTCTGTGACTGATCTGCAGGGAAATGTCTGGAAAGACTCGCTTTATTCAAGAGGCTAACGTGGAACTGGAAGAGTGGAGACACATGGATACAAAGAGAAGTCCTACCGACATTGGTTTAATGTCAGGTGAGGAATGGAAAGAGAAAATGTGGTTAAAGGGGCCGGCGTTCTTGTATGAGCCGGAGAATCAATGGCCGGTATGCCATAGTGAACCAGTGAAGCAGATGCAATGGACAGAAGGAGTGATTAACCACTGGTTGTATGACAAGACTTAAAAGAAACACAATTGTGCTTTTCTGAGGGCCACATTTGATATTACCCTCCTATGTGCTTTAACTTTCGTTCCTTTCTTTTTCTTACTTGTAGCTAACTGTGCTTTTATGGTGTATGTTAACTCATTACCGGTGTCTTTGATAACAAATGTTAACTTGATGACTAGAGAGTCAGTGATACATGCTTTTGTGTATTGATATCCGTTTTGTATTTTGAAATTATTTACCCCAAGGTTGAAAATAATTTGGGGCCGGAATGTTACGGATATTAATCCATATAATTTCTATGTTTGCACACGAGTCGGTGTGATAGTTTTAATTTTTAGCTCCATGCGGTCAGTTTTGGTTCGATAGTTAATCTAAAGTAATCTTAAATTGTGTTTGTTAATTTGATTTGTAATTAATAGTGTGTAAGACTAATTAACCATTATATATTTGAATTAGGGCAAATGGTAGAGAATTCACCCTAGAAATCGCATTCTTTCCTTTTAACGATAATAGAACACAAGTGAAACCCAATCTGTGTTGGTTGATTTACGTAGAGACTTAGAGCCTTAGATAAAGGCTTCCAGCCAAGAGTTTGGGAATACCGTATAGGTTAAGAGGCGATCGCTGGGCACCATTACCCTTAGCAGCAAGTAGAGGCTGCAAAATAGAAGCAGAAATCTGGACTGGTTACCAGACTCTACATTATTTCTAGGGTCAGGTATCCATCTCTGGACAAACTCTACAACTTCATTTAAACATAGATATCAAGTTTGGATTGGTAACTCGGGAACACAATAGTTTATGCGTGTAGAAACAAAGGTTATGCATTTTTGTATTAGACATACCAAGACTGATTCGATAACCAGACGGCCCGTTCGATTCTTAAAAAACAACTTCGGTAATGTACAAAAAATCATTTTCAAACATAAAAACTGAAACATTCAATCGAGTGGCTTCATTTTTACAACAGCAACTGTAAGATATCTCGACCCATTAATGTTTTATTGATGTCTATGATAAATCATAAATTGCATCACAACCAAATTACGTCACAATGGGAGTTTGTGTTACAATATCTATACCCGACCGCGTGTTAGAAAATGCTTCCTTTTTGATTTAGTCACCGTACAGTCGGCAGCACAGTAATTTATCTGATACCGTGTATTTTCCGTTCCGATTCTAAAGCCAAAGTTTGGTGAGTGTAATTGTTTACTATTTCATACGTACACCCGTCAATTATTGATTTTGGTCTCTTTATTTTTTAATTTACAGAAAACCGTATCATCCCCGTACCCCTGCGTATCATCCCCACTGCGTAACATCTCCGTCCATATCGTCCCTGTATCACCCCCATATCGTCCCTGCCCCCTCCGTTCCGCATCTGTAACCGTTTGAACTCTGATCGCCAATTATAATTCGAGGAACAAACTGTCTGTTCTTTTATTCGATACGAGTTATTTTCAAACCAAAGCAACCCCGTTACTCCACCCGCGGAAGTAACATCGTTTTCAAACTGAGCAAACTGATCAAACCCATCGTAACCGTACCTCTCGACCATGGATAACCAACCAGAACACCGCGTAGAACAATGGCTGGACAACATTGAAGAAGCCAAGCAGCCAGGCATTGAAGAAGCCAAGCAGATACCAGCACCACCTAATTCAACCACACCACTCGATGAAAAGCACGAATCAGTAAGTGTTGTAAGCACTACAAGCTCGATGCGCAGCTTTAAGCTAAAAGATAGCAAGGTAAAGCTTGAACTTGCTAGGCTTGCGCGACAACAAGACTTAGAGAGAAAAGAAGAAAAAGAAAGAGAAAGAAAATTACAAGAGGAACTCGCCGACCGTGAATCCCGGCGAAAACTAGAATTGGCTGAAGCTGAAGCTAGGGCATGGGAGGAAGCATCCATTCCTGAGGCCAGACACAACGAAGTTCAAACCCGCCAATATGCTGGCTCAACGACACCGCTTCTAGAGCAGACTACATCCACTGAACAATCACGCAACGAGATAACACCGACCGCAGCGCAGCCACCACAACGTTCTACTCTGTACGCCCCGCCCGTTGTGCGCCCGAAGGACAGCGCTCTGTCACATCTTCCCTTAACCGAACGTCATTTGCCACCGTTTCCGTCCGACATCCGGGTGAACGACGAAAGAGAACACGTGACAACACAGCATCAGAACCGACCGTCCCGATATGCTGATCGCTCCCCAATGCGCAATCAACAACGACGTACACAGCTATCACCGACTCGTATCCGACGAGATTCACCACTCCGTCACGTAAATTACCAAGAGGTAGGTGAACGCTTTCTACCCAAACCAGTTGTACAAAAATTTAATGGAGACCCGATGGACTACTGGTCCTTCGTCAACCGATACCAGCTACATATTGCCGACAAAGTAGACTCATACGACCTAAAATTAGTATACCTACTCCAACATTGCACAGAGCCCGTCTGTGAGAAAATTAAGCATAACTCCGTAGATAATTACGAAAATGATGGCTACGAAACGGCCATGCAAGAATTATTCGAAAGATATGGTCAACCCCATATAATAGCACGACGGTGCGAGAGCTTGTTGCAGGAATTCCCGAGGGTGCCCGCAGATGACCCCGAAGCGCTGGAGAAATTGGCCGTTCTGCTCCGAAACTGCTGCGCGTCCCTGGAAAAGACAAGGGTAAAATCGACGGTAGACTCTGTTGGCTTCATATCGACGCTGGTCAACAAGCTGCCATTGGAACTGAGAAAGAAATGGATATCCAAGTCGCTGAGTATACAGGACAAAACAGGTGCGGTAGCTGTTTTTAAAGACTTTGCTAACTTCGTTAGAGAACAGAGTCGCAAAGCTAACTCTGTGTATGGAAAGTGTTTACTGCTAAAGTCCACAAACCCTGTAGTAACTACCGCACGAAAACCGAAAGTGTCGGCTTATAACGTGAACGTGACTGCCGAATTTCCCACTGCTGCCGCTCCCACTCCGAAACCGTCCGGGCTGCAGTGCCCTGTCTGCAAGAAACCACATTTGATTGGCGCCTGCCGCGACTTCAAGGATAAATCGTACGAGCAACGTAAGCGCGTAACCCGGGAATGCGGCCTATGCTTTAAATGCCTAAAGGCAGGCCATTCCGTGCGAGAATGCCCACATAAAATCAAATGCAGTGTAGAAGGTTGCACAGGCAACTTCCACCACACCTTGCTCCATGACCCGAGGTGGATCATCAGACCCGCAGACCGAATTGTGAGCAACACGACCGTTAAAGCATGCATGCACTCGCTTAGCGCTAAGAAAAACACCGTGGTATCGACTTCCGCATATTTAGACATTGTCCCCGTACGCGTTAGAAGCGGAGGCAAAGAGACGAGAGTGTACGCTCTTCTCGATTCCGGAGCGAACCGCACATTCTGTGACCGTCGACTTGCCGATCAGTTACAAGCTACGCCGACTGGTCGCGCCGCGAACTTTGACCTGTGTACAATGACTACTTCCGAACCGATCAATGTTAAAACGACTTCCGTCTCGTTAACTGTTCTTCCGCTTGCTGGCGGCGAAGAGCTTAACCTGCCCGACGTTGCGCTCATTAAGGAAATTCCCGCTACACCGAGCAAGATTCCAGAGCCCAATAAACTAAACCGATATAAGTACTCTTCGTGGAGTGGACCTGCCACAAATTCCCGGTGGTGAAGTGATGCTGTTGATCGGCAACGACAACGCAATGGCACACCGGTGCCTGGAAAGTCGCTTCGCACCAAATCCACGGGAGACGCCGGACGCTATCCGGACCCCCTTAGGCTGGCTGTTAAAAGGACCGTCACTGGACAGCTCGCCGAACGAAGAGGGCGCAGCCGGATTCTTACTTCAAGCCACAGCAGGCTCAGGAAGTAACGAAGTTATAAAGAATTTACTGATCAATGACGTTGGTGATGTGTTCCCCTCCTCCGATACTGCTGCAACCGACGACGTGGAAACATTGATGTGCTGGCTTCGAAGCCACAAGGAGGCGTCGGAGTTTGGCATGAAGTACTCAAAAGAAGACGTCATGGCTTACGATATAATGACGCGCCGAATTGAAAGAGTTGAAGGCCACTACCAACTTCCGCTGCCATGGAAAGACGACAGCACCGTTTTACCGGATAGCCTGCCAATGGCAAGGAGCAGACTATCAAGTTTGAAGAAGCGACTGGCGAGAGATGTCGATTTTTCCGTAAAGTATACGAAATACATGACGATGATGTTGGACAATGGGTACGCAGAAGTAGTGCCAGAGGACGAAGTGAATACTACCAACAAGTTATGGTACCTCCCGCATCACCCTGTAATTAACCCAAAGAAACCAAGTAAGGTTCGTATCGTGTATGACTGTGCGGCGAAATGCGAAGGACAATCTATAAATGACAAGCTGATGAAGGGCCCTGATTTAGTGAACCCGCTGTAAGGGGTGTTGATGAGATTCCGCAGAGAACGCGTGGCTATCGTATCCGACATAGAAGCAATGTTTCATCAAGTTCTAGTTGCCCAAAAGGATCGTGACGCTCTGAGATTCTTGTGGTGGCCAGAAGGCGACCTGACCAAATCACCCGTTCCGCACCGCATGAAAGTGCACCTGTTTGGCGCCCGCTCGTCACCGTGCTGCGCAACTTTCTGCCTGCGCGAAACTGCCAGAGAATTTGGCAAGTTTTTTCATCCACGAGTGGCCGAAGTTGTAAAGAATAACTTTTATGTGGACGACTGCCTCGTAACCGCCGTTGATGATCAAGCCGGCATCCAACTGGTGAAGGATTTACGTAATCTACTTTCAATGGGTGGCTTTAAACTGACGAAGTGGCTATCCACTAGTGTCGCTGTGATGGAATCCGTTCCGGCCGATGATCGAGCAAAGGTGATTCAAGATATTCCGCTAGGAGGAGACGTACATGAACGTGTTCTGGGAATCAATTGGTGTGTCCAAGACGACGAGTTCAGATTCGACATCACTATCCCGACAAAACCGCTGACACGACGAGGTATGCTTTCCGTTACCAATTCACTTTTCGATCCATTAGGCTTTGTTGCCCCCGTTGTATTGGAGGCCCGACTTATTTACAGAGATCTCTGCTTGATGAAAACCGACTGGGACGAGGAGATCACTACTGGTACTGAGCTCGAGCGATGGAAAGCTTGGTGCAACAGCCTTAATGAACTGACCCGCATTAGAATTCCTCGGTGCTTCAAACCACAAGTCCGTCATCCGACCCCCGGAGTACAGCTCCATGTATTTGCAGACGCATCTACCGCCGCCCGTGGCTGTGTATGCTACCTTAGAACCACCTTGGATGACGACAGCACGACTTGTTCTTTCGTCATGGGAAAGTCTCTTCTCTGCGATTCTGGTAAGCACACAATCCCCAGATTGGAGCTCGAAGCTGCACTGGACGCCGTAAAATTATCGCGAACCGTGAAAAGGGAACTCGGACTGGACGATTGCCCGTGTATCTACTGGACGGACTCGACGATTGTTCTACAAAGCCTTTTCTCTGACTGCAAGAACTTTCCGGTTTTCTCCCGAAACCGCCTCTCTCAAATCGAAGCATACACAAGCGTGCACGACTGGAGACATGTTCCTACGAAACTGAACCCAGCTGATCAAGCGTCACGTGGAACGACGGCAGGGACCATGATGAAGACAGGAACGTGGCATTCCGGCCCTAAGTTCCTACACCGTCCCGCTAAAGACTGGCCTACTACGTTTTTACGGCCACAACCAACGGAGCAAATCTACCGAAGTTTTGACCTGCCAAAACCAGAATCTGTATTTCTGACAGCTACCAGCTGCTCACCCACGGACAAATTCATCCGTTATTTCTCGTCCCTACATCGATTGAAGATAAGCACGTCCTGGATTCTCCGTTTTTGTGCATACCTAAATAACAAGGTAAAGAAGGACACCGCAAAAATTCCGACATCGCCGATTGACGCCGAGGAGCTTCGATCTGCTGAGAGCGCCCTCGTGCGGTACGTACAACGTCGGGAGTTCCCCGATTGGATGCGCATGCAATCGACCCGACATCCGCCTTCTACGTCACCGATCTACAAACTGAACCCTATTCTCAATGATGGCATGTTACGCGTTGGAGGTAGATTGGACAATGCACGTCTTGACTACAAAGCACGCCACCCTGCCATTATCCCCGATAACTGCCACCTTACTGACTTACTCATCGATCACTGCCACAGTGTTGATGCTGCACACTCTGGTATGAATCACACTCTAAACATTTTATTTCAGCGCTACTGGGTGCAAAATGCTAGAGTTGCAACCCGACGTATCCTGTCCCGATGCCTACTGTGCCAGCGAAGAGCTGCAAGGCCCGAAAGACAGATCATGGCTGATCTCCCGCCGTCAAGACTGCAAATTGACGAACCACCGTTCACCCATACAGGAGTGGACTTCTTCGGCCCGCTACTGACCAAGTTAAGGAGAAGTGAAGTGAAACGGTATGGATGTCTGTTTACATGTATGACTACTCGCGCCATCCATCTAGAAGTCGCTACTGACTTGTCTACCGACGCGTTTATAAATGCCCTGCGACGTTTTACGTCCCGACGAGGTCCTGTCACTCACCTGTATTCCGACAATGGCACTAACTTCGTCGGCTGCGAGCGGATACTTCGAGAATGTATAGAAGAATGGAATCGCAATCAAGTCGGCGACTACCTGAGACAGAAAAATATAGTCTGGAAATTTAACCCACCAGCTGCAAGCCACTTTGGTGGGGCTTGGGAACGATTGATCCGTTCCGTGAAATTTATTTTGCAGGCATTATTGCAGGGTAAGCCGCTCGATGATGACCTTCTACATACCCTGCTTGTTGAAGTGGAGGACATTGTCAATTCCAGACCGCTTACACAAGTGCCGCTGGAGATCGGAGAAGACCTACCGCTGACACCGAATCACCTTTTGAAAATCAACCCTACAATTACTCCGCCACCGACAGTGACACGTAAGTACAGATTGCTACGCCCGACGACGCTACCGAAGTTGTCCAGTATCTCGCTGACGAGTTCTGGAAACGCTGGATCCAAGAGTACCCTCGATCAATAATCTCTCGACAGAAATGGCACGAGCAAAAGGACAATGTTGCTGAAGGAGATGTTGTACTCCTTGTGGACAATTCCGCCCCTCGAGGACAATGGCCTCTAGGCCGCGTGAACACCTTGTTTCATGACAAACATGGGATCGTTAGAAGCGTCGAAGTGAAGACTGCCGCTGGGTTAATGAAGCGGCCTATCGCAAAACTTTGCGTGATCGTGAGCGAGCGAGAGAGGAGCGCCCCATGACCTGGCACGGCGTTACGCCTTATTGTATATATTGTGTATAGTTTTTTGTTTTTATTCTTCGTCAAAAATGTGCCTCGAATCTTTTCTTTGTGTAAAAAAATTGAAACTGCTTTGATGACGCACTTTTCCATTTTTGGCGGGGGAGGATGTAAGATATCTCGACCCATTAATGTTTTATTGATGTCTATGATAAATCATAAATTGCATCACAACCAAATTACGTCACAATGGGAGTTTGTGTTACAATATCTATACCCGACCGCGTGTTAGAAAATGCTTCCTTTTTGATTTAGTCACCGTACAGTCGGCAGCACAGTAATTTATCTGATACCGTGTATTTTCCGTTCCGATTCTAAAGCCAAAGTTTGGTGAGTGTAATTGTTTACTATTTCATACGTACACCCGTCAATTATTGATTTTGGTCTCTTTATTTTTTAATTTACAGAAAACCGTATCATCCCCGTACCCCTGCGTATCATCCCTCCGTATCATCCCCACTGCGTAACATCTCCGTCCATATCGTCCCTGTATCACCCCCATATCGTCCCTGCCCCCTCCGTTCCGCATCTGTAACCGTTTGAACTCTGATCGCCAATTATAATTCGAGGAACAAACTGTCTGTTCTTTTATTCGATACGAGTTATTTTCAAACCAAAGCAACCCCGTTACTCCACCCGCGGAAGTAACAGCAACTTTTAATAAACCAACAAAGTAGTCAGGTGGTAATAACCAGGTCTTTTGGCTCAATTAAACATTATGCAACCTGCGCTTAAAACAACTGACAAATAAAGCTCTTTGCTAACTATTCCTTGCATAAAGGCTATCATTCTTTAAAATGAATTAATCAATTTAAAACAGCATTTTAAAAATCAATAAAAATCTATCATTTAAAATGCATTTAAAAAAAGTATTTAAAATCCAGCATTAGAAGAGAAAAGAAATCAATTAAAAACCATTTTCTCATTATTTGTTTTGCTTTATATCAGCACTGCACGGTAAAGGCTGCAGATCCTATGACCTATATATTGGTTTACAGTGAGAGAGGAACTGCACACTAAAGCTTACATAGTCTGAGGTTGTGACGTAATACATTTGATGTAAGTACTGAAGTAATGAACTGGGTTTAGCAAGAAGATTTTTATAGGTAGAAGAACGGGGAGAGGTGACAAGTTATCAAGATTTAAATCGGATGAAATAAGTAAAAACACAAAAAAAAACAATAAATATTAAATAAACAAAGAAACTTAAAAAGTGTCAACCAAGCGTAAATATACTCGCTAGCTTCGCTGTATATTGCGCCCGACTATATATCTGGTTTATATTCATCGTGCTTCAGTAATAGCCTACAGCAATACAAAGCGGTGCATTTTACGTATAGTACAGTTGATAATAAGTGTAGATGGAACATACACAACGTAGATGGTGGAGTTAAGTGGGAACATCAAGGAAGGTAAAGTCAAGGAAGTGATGATTAGTCGTGGGCAGGGCCGGATTTAGGCCGATTTGACCGATTAGATCAAATTGGGCCCCGCACCTTTAAGGGGCCCCGCGCTAGCGGGGGTCTTTCTGTATTACGAGGTTTAAAATACTACTAAAACGTAAAATAAAAAGTGAAATAATATTCTTTCTCATAATATCAATTTGTTATGCATAGTAACTAAGTCAAATTTATATTTCTGTGTCTGCCTGTTACGTCATAATAAATATGGTTGCAAAGCAAGAAAAGTCTCTTTCTGAAAAACTAAAGGTTAATTGCCTAATTTTCAGTTTTTGCTATAAAAAGTAAAATAATATATCGTAAATAAGCATCCACATTACCTTTTATTTGTTTTATAGCAAGTATTAAATGTCTATTTTTGTAGTTTTATGTACTGGTATGTATTTTATAATATATAAACACCCATACATTTTGCTATGAAAAGTAGGGGCCCCGCGGTTCCTAGCACCGGGCCTGGTCGTGGGCGCTGATGGAATAAACAAGGAATTAGAATGGATGCCACCTAACACATCACAACAGAAATTTGATAAGTTTTTTTTGCATTTTATTCAGCTTGTAAATTGTGCTAGTTTCTGCGACACTATAACAAATATTATGATAAAATTATTGTGATTATTCCTGTGAATGGGAAAACGCAATGAGCGTTAATATAAGGGTAAATGTCAAATTACCTCGCGCCCACCAGTCGGGTTACCGGAGCAAGTACGCTATGTATTGTAATGTATGATTCAAACATTTCTTCAATTTAGTAAAACCCATCATTCCACTGGGTTCAAGAAATCCGTTAAGTGCCTTCTAAGGACACAACCGACTAGCTAGCAACCAGTTTCGTATCTGCAACCTTTCAGGTGATAGGCGACGCACTAAACGGCCAAGCTATGAGGTCGAAATATATTTGACATTCGATAAATGTTCCTAAATGTTTAGTTCTACCGTTTCTGCCAATACCTCTGTTCAAGGAAACTGATTATTATCTTTCTGTTATTATGGGATTGCTTAAAGGGCCTAATAAGGGGAGCTAAGTTTTGGGTAATGTGTCCTGCTTTATTTCATGTTGTTATTTGATACTAGGGCAAACAATAAAAAGTTAAGATTGATAGAAAAAAAATCATGTTTATTCCCTTGATTGAAAAAAAAACAAGAAGAATTAACATACGAAAAATCGTCAAATTACCCCCGCGTTCACCGCCGGGTTGTTGCAGCTATTGTAGTGTGTTGTGTATAATTCAAACGTTTCTTTAATTTAGTAGAACCAAATAATCCTCTGGGTTCAGGCAATATCCGTTTAGTGTCCTGCTTAAGAAAAATGTTTTTTATATTGTTTTTTTTCTTTTCGAGTGATGGATTTTAAATATTTTTTTTAATGCATTTTTAATGATTTTTAAAATGCTGTTTTAAATTGATTAATTCTTTTTAAAGAATGATAGCCTTTATGCAAGGAATAGTTAGCAAAGAGCTTTATTTGTCAGTTATTTTAAGCGTAGGTTGCACAACGTTTAATTGAACCCAAAGACCTGGTTATTACCACCTGACTACTTTGTTGGTTTATTAAAAGTTGCCATTGTAAAAATGAAGCTACTCGATTGAATGCTTCAGTTTCTACGTTTGATCATGATTTTTTGTACATTACCGGAGGTGTTTTTTTCGTAATAATCCGGAAAAGACAAAATTTTGAACAAATATCAATCGGTAGAGGGTTATGGTAATCTTTTATGTTGTGGGAACCGTGGTAGTCTTGCGTACGCAGTATATATAAATATTTTAGAAGTTATTTTTGGCTAGAACCGTTTTGTATATAAATTAGTATATCTATATCGGTAGCGCTAAGCATCCGACCACACAATATTCTCGCTCTGATTCTAGTACATGGGCAGACTATTATCTTTGTGTCTGATTGCGGTTCAGGGTGAGCAATCTATGATGATTCCTTCCTGTTTGACTCAGCTTGCTTGTACTTTAGCATAGGTTTAGCGGCCGCAATAATTAATATTTGTATGCTTTTTTAATAAGGTATTTTAGTAACTATCCGCTTTGCCGTATTTCCCTGTTTATGTGCCGTGCTTTATTTCATGTTGTTATTTGATACTAGGACAAACAATGAAAAGTAAGGATTGATAAGATATTCATGTTTATCCACTTGATTGGGAAAAAACAAGGGTCAATAACATGCGGGAAATCGTCAAATTACCACGCGTCTACCGTCGGGTTGTAAAAGCTATTGTAGTGTGTTGTGTTTAAATCAAGCGTTTCTTTATTTAGTAGAACCAAATAATCCTCTGGGTTCAGGCAATATCCGTTAAGTGTCTTACTTAAGGACACAACCGACTAGCTAGAGACCAGTTTCGAAGCGATAACCTTTCGGTTGAAACTTGTTCTTATGTGCGTTCACTTACCATATGTTCTCAACCGTGTGCGCTGCCGCGAAGGTTTTGTTCCCATAAACACTTTTTTAACAAGAAATTGCTTTATATCATACGCCACCCAATTGTCTGCAGTCAATACGTGTTTTACAAATTATGGTGGTTGACACTATCTAGTTATATGAGGTAGATGACACGCATTCATCATATAAACTTGCGCCCACCGTATAAAGCTATTGCAGTGTGTTGTGTATATGATAGGGAAGTTCCTTCAATTTAAGTGGAAGAGTCGATGTTTACTGCGTTACGCTCTTGCAGGCTAAGTTTACCAGTTTGACGCAATTTACTCCAATAAATACATAAAACATTACCCAGATATTTTTAGTACTTGTAATTTATAAAGCACGGACATTTTGTTAAAATCAAAGCAAATTCATGTGTATTGCCATTCAGTTTAAAACAAAACAAGTTCTTTACAACTTGTATCGTGTGTTTACATATGGGAATTTACCGTTGCGCCTTCATAAAAGAATTAAAATTTGCCTCTGCCTTAATAAATATTTGGTTGTTTTTTGTCCCCTGAGAATTTCAAAATATACCTGTTATTCTTAACCATTGTCAGTTAATAATGAAGTCGAGGCTTTCAATCCCGTTCGTGCGTTGTGTTTTGGCTGTGTAACCGACACTCTGTCGTCAGTCAGACTCAACGGCCTTTTAAAATTCAATCCGTTCTTGCGTGGTATTATTTTGTTGTGTAATCGACACTGCGTTTCAAATGTAACGGCCAATGTTCAACTTGTGCTCCTTACGCAACGCATTCGTTGGCAAACAGCCGACCTTGTGATTTTGCAATGTCCTATTAAAGGGACGCTTTTTGTGTTAAATAAGGCTAAACAAAACGTGTCTATATAGCTAAAGCATTACATAGTAAATATGCAGGGAAAATCTTGTAATATGTACGGCATAATTTAAAAGTTTCGGCCCACAGGTACAGAGATAGAGTAGAGAAACGTCTTATGGTCAGGATTGGACTTTAGTTTACTTAATTTTGTAGTAAATAAATATCAGCAATTAAAACAAATTACAGCACAGGAACAAGAATTTACGTCAAAACGATTAGTTAGTTAAAATTCTCTATCCTTTTTACATTTGGATTTGGCAAAAATGAAGAATTTCACTTTTCAAGAGATTCTATGCCAACACTTTCTAGTTGAGCTTGAATTAAATTGCGTATGTTTCATTTATATCAACTAAAACAATATGCAATATAAACGATATAAATTGCTACTGATCTTTTTTAGTTTAGTTCATTTTTTGCTTTTTTTTATAGTAATGATACTTGATTGGATTGGTTATTAGACGTGTTATAACGACTGTCATTTTGCTGTTTTTTCCCGTTTTCCAAATTTTACAACGGCCCTGCTGTGTGTTTTTATCGTGGAAACAAAAAAATGAAGATATGTAAGGAAATAGAAAATAGTTTAATCTGTTGGTATAGAAGATTTAAATTCTAGAATAAAAAAATTATCCGCAGCAAGGAAAGGGATCACAAGGTTATCCAATAAAATACCAAGTGTGCATAGTAAATATCAGCTGGCAAGATCGTTTAAGTACACTACAATAGAACTAATATTGGTAATTGAATACAAATCCGGCAAACTAGTATACACAATGGTTAATGGATATGTCATTTTACCAACTTAGATAATACTGACATTTTTTGTTTTTTTGTAGCTGTAGAACTGGCGTATGTATATTATACGGTACGTTTTCCCCAAGATATCTCTTGTTAAACGAAGCATTGAGAACCGTGTATGAACAGCTCGCCACAGATGATAAACTATGCACGATTTTAACGTTGCCGATATACCACACAGAAATGTGAATAACAATTGTTTCATACAGAAATGTAAATTCCAAATATATCTTAGAGAAATGTAAACTTACATTTGTTTTATAGAAAAATATAAACTTATATTTGTTTTATAGAATGTAAACTTATATTTGTTTTATAGAGAAGTGTAAACTTACACATGTGCCTTCAAGCATGTAACTTCACGAATGTATATCACATAAGAATATACAGATGTACACCATAAGAATGTAACATATTGATTTATATGCAGCCGCCGTAGAAGATAATAATGAAACACACCCACGTTCGAATAGCTAGTTTATTACTTGTTGTGGTAACTGTGGTTTCGTTTTGGAAAATACAACCAACGCCGATCCTTGAGGAAAGACATGTACAGATTCCGATCGTAGACGTACAGGCAGCGAAACCGAAGTTAATTCTGTACTGGGGACTCGCATTTGGGGAAGAATGGGGGCGGGAAACCTCGACTGGTGAATGCGAAGTGACATATGACAGAAATCGATTAAAAGAAGCCAGGATAGTCGCATTCCATAAAACTACAATCAGCGCCAAAGATATACCATGGACACACTACAGGTTAATAATATATATTTGATTTTAAAACATTTCACAGAAATATAGGATTAAATCTTTAATTCATTTGAATTCGTATACTTTTAATTTTTTTATCATTTTACTCATTTATATTGAACAGTTCGGATATTTGACAAATGACAATTAAATCTTTTTTAGTTTACTTGCTATTAAATGAAGTATACACTCAACTTAATAAATTTAATAATAAAAAATTAAATAATAAAATGAACACTCTACTTTAGTTAAACAAACTTAACTTCAGTTAGGATAGGATAGGATAGGATAGGATATTCATGTTTATCCCCGTGAATGGGAAAACCTAGGGGGTTATCACACGGGCAATCGTCAGATCACCTCGCGCCCATCGTCGGGTTACCGGAGCTATTGCAGTGTGTTAATATGATAGACACGTTATTTCAATTTTGTGGAATTCAACAATAAAATGTACGAACAACTTAAGTTTCAAGCTTTAAAGTAATCTTCCTTTTTTATAGAGACCCAGGACAGATTTTCGTGTTTTGGAACGCTGAACCTTCGGCCTCGTTCGGTAAAAACGGATTGACCGAATTTGACAACTTCTTTAATTGGACGTGGACATATAAGTGGAGTTCGGACGCTTTTCGTGGATATGGGACACGTGACTGGGTTCTGGCTTCTGTGAAAAGAGGGAAGTTGGCAGTGGATGAGATTGTGGCTTCTAAAGATAAGATGGCGGTGAGTTAATTATTGTAGGAGTAAACAGCGGTTACTGGCTTATAGAGTACACAACATTGGCTAGATTATAGACCTTAAATAAACTAAAGTTGAAGGGTTGCTTTCAAAAGAAATTAGTTTAGTT
This sequence comes from Ciona savignyi, assembly GCA_000149265.1. Lineage (NCBI taxonomy): Eukaryota > Metazoa > Chordata > Ascidiacea > Phlebobranchia > Cionidae > Ciona > Ciona savignyi. Next base: position 157,122 of record CH003363.1, read on the forward strand.
TATTTTTAGGCGCATTGTTTCGAAATTATTTCCAAACAAATTATTAGTTTACTTTATTTCTTGACCTTTTTTACACTAATTAAAATACTCGCAGAAATTATTAAAGGACCTGGGAAAAACGATAAACCAGACTAACAAAAACACGCCAGCAGTATATACATGGTATATGATACTCCCAAAATTAATTATGGTACAAATGAAAACCAAACTGTATTTGTTTGAAGTTATTCATGATATACAAAAATGGCTGCGATTTTGCTATATTTCGCCAGTATAAAAGCACCATCCGTGCCTTATTCAGAATGAATATAAATATGATCTGTGTCTTGTTCTATAATTTACTAAAAAAGATAAATAACATTTTAGTTTGTTTACTGAGCACACTTAAAAATGGCGAAGACGTCGAAAATATTTCGCTTTTCCTCTTTGTATTTAAAAAAGGAATCTACTGTACATCCCTGTTATTGTATATATTATAACGTGTATTATAAATGTCTTATATTTTTAACTTGTATATAGTATATGCAAACTTGTATTATATATGTGTTGTGTCTTATATTTTAAACCTATATAGAATATTTGTAAACTTGTATTATTATAAACGCTAAGTAGAAGCTCTGCAAAAGCTTTACATGATAGTTCGTCTGAAAATTATAACGTTTTTAAAAACCCTTTTTTTAAATTATCTCGACTTGGTTACAGATGTGGACCGTTAGTAACTGCGGTGGGTCACAAGGTGCAATCCAACGGATGCAGTATTACAAAGATCTGGTCCAAGCTGGTCTAACCGTGAGCACATTTGGTAAATGCTTTTTTTGGTCAGAGAAAATTACCTGGAGTTTTCCCACAAACTACCCGGATAAACTAAAAAAGCATAAGTTCTACTTGGCGTTTGAGAACTCAATCCGATGCAAGGATTACATAACAGAGAAGTTCTGGGACAATGCTCTAAAGAACGATATGGTACCGATAGTTTGGGGTCCAGCAAAGGAAGACGTGTTGGCTGTTGCACCTCTTGATTCGTTTATTCACTGCGACGACTTCGAAAGTCCTGCCAAACTTGTCGAATATCTGCATTTTCTCGATCAACATGACGACGAGTATCGAAAGTATTTCCACTGGAGGGAAGACGAGAGCATGACCGGGGAACAGATGGCAAAACTGACGAAAGAAAAATATCCGGAAATTGACGTTATGATGAAACCAAAAGATTTGTGCAGTGAATACTTGAAAAACACAAAAACTAAAATAATTAAATCCCTAAATCAGGAATTCATTGCTTCAGATAGAGAGGAGTGTTTAAGCTTATCAGTATCACTTAAATGCATCAATCTAATATCGCATATAATCATAATACTCATAACAAACGTAGTTGGTTGTGTTTTAATAAAATAAATGACCAAATCACTGGTTTAAGATATGTTGCTTTGTAATTGATGATTGCGTGTAATTGAGGGGTGACTGTGCAGTATTTTGTTCGTTTATTTGATACAATTCAAACTAGATAGTGTCAACGTGACCTACAGGAATACTTCATTTAAACATGGATATTAAGTTCGGATTGGTAACTCGGGAACCCAATAGTTTATACGTGTAAAAACAAAGGTTATACATTTTGTATTAGACGTACCAAGACTGATTCGATAACCAGGCGGCCCGTTCGATTCATTCAGAAAACATAGATTACAAGTTTGGATTGTTAATTTGTAAACCCATTAGTTTCTGCTTGTAGAAACAAACGTTTACACCTTTTGTTAGATGTGATTAGATAACCAGACAAGCAGTTTTTCATTCAGAAAATATAGATTTCAAGATTTGTATAGGCAACTCGAAAACACATTAGTTTCCGTATTATTTTTTAAAAAATGTTAAAACTTCAATCGAATTCAACAACTTCTTTATATGGTCCGGTCGGAAATGCACGCCGGCCACAATCATATTTCATAACAAATCAAAAAAATTTAAGGTATGTCCAAAAATAATTCTTATCTTTGAAACAAAAGTTTTAACCGACTAACATTTCACCAAATCTGATCCAGATTTATTGGGTCAATCGTTGTGCTCGAAAGAAGGTAATTATCAAAAATGTCCAAATTCGTTTCACAGTTTTAGGGGAAATTCTCTGTGCTTGTAAGCCAAAACATTGATGCCTGCTTATATATCTCATTATCTAACAATATTCGAAGATTAAATACGATTTGATAACTCCTTGTATAGAAGATGCCAGGATGGATGCCGATCCAACTATGATACAGGGTTACATATTATTTTTTGTGTATTTTCTTGGTGTATTTTTACTTTTATGTAATTTTTTGTATATAAAGCAACAATGGTCAGTGGCTAACATTTCACCAAATCTAAATAATATAAAACCTTTTGTTAAGCGCGTTGCATTTCAAAAGCTAAAGTCTTGAAAAAACATCTTTAGTTTTAATGCGAATTGTGAAATTGACATCTTCTTCAGGTCGATGTAGAGGCAAGTCTGTAAAGCATTTGACAAAAATAAACAAAAATCGTACATAAACCGTAAGTGTCCCTTTTACCAAAGGAAAATAATACCACATATGTATTTAGTATCTATAATTTTGATAAGTTCTCTCAGCGTCATTCCCCATAAAGTCAATCAAAATGTTTAATTTTTGTTTTTTTCCAGTCTACATGTCAATGCTAAGAGCGTTTGTTTTAGACTTTGGTACCAATTTCTTATTTGCGTCTACGCCGATGTACTTATTGCTCAGAGGATGGTACAACACATGCTTTGTGCCATGTTTCGGATCTACGACGAACTGGTGGATTCGTGGATCTTTGGATGGATCTGATGGGGAGTTGGTAGACGGCTCGCTGGAAGAGGATTGTACTTTAATCTTCCACGTAGTTATCGTCAACACTGTCGTGGAAGTCCACGTTAAATACAGATCAGTAGGATCTGTTGAATTTGTACCTTTAGCCTTGAAAATGTAATAGTTGTCGCTAGATGATTTCCAAGCATTCCAATCCACACTGCTTGTGGCGAGTTGTGCTTTAACACTGCTGCTGTCTTTAAAGTTTGTGGGCCAAAGCTTGTAACCTGCTAAAGAATTATCTTTGATTTCGAGAAGTCCAGCGGAAGCCCAGGTATACGTAGTTGGGGTTTCCCCAGGACATTCCATATTACTGTAGTTGGCTCCCATATTTGGGCATTTTGTTTTGTCGCCGTCACCAGCGCGGCATCCGTCTACAACAACGTAGCATTTGTCTTTACCGTTGCGACAAGCGTCCTTATCTATGCGAAAATCGTTTTCACCACCTCGGAATCTGTCTTTGCCACTTCGGGAACCGTTTTCACCAACGCGACATCCGTCTATACCACTGTGATATTCGTCTTCACTGTTGCAGAAACTCTTTTCACCAACACGACATCCGTCTTCACCAACACGACATTCGTCTTCACCACTGCGGCATCCGCCTTCACCTTGGCGGAAACCGTCTTCACCAATGCGGAATTTGTCGTCATTTTTGCGGAAACCGTTTTCACCACCGCGGTTTCCGTCTTCAACGCTCTTCCGGCATATGTCAGAATATTCAAACAAAACTTGGGATTCCATAGTTTCTTACAAAATCTTATCTATGGAAAACATGCATTTTATGCCATTGCAATTACAAATAGAATTAAACGTATTTATAAATGCTGGTTAGGGAGATCACACCCGGGTTTTCTTGCATCTGAATATTTTTGCTCAGTTGATAATCAAAATCTTTCTTAAGTATCGCTTACAACGTGTTGCTCACGATGCTATTTTTAACGCTGGCGTATTTCTATATAAGGCTTTAGTAAACTTTTTTCTAACACATTCCTGGTCCAGTATAAGTTAAAACCACCCACTTTCCTCTCTAATACACTTGAACTTCAAAATAAGGTACATTGCTGACGTGCACAATTTTGCTTTGTTTGGTAGAACATCCAAGTAGAGTAGGGAAACCACTCATAATTCTCTTGTGTTAGCTGCGCCACTATATCACTGATGCACCGTCCTGGTTAAAACATTCCGTGTCTAAAACCACATTAATATATAAAAAAACTGGTGATTTCGACCCTACAACCTTTTAGTTTAATGTCCGTTCATCTATTACATCTATATTGGTTAGAAAAATATGTCATTGCGTTTGGTTCCGATATAATTTCATGCTAGTAGGAATTTCCTGAGCAAACACTTATACATTGTTATTTTAGTGGTGGGTATACTGATGGGATGGTAGGTGGCAGATATGTAAAATAACAAATCGTTTCATTTAAATAAAAGTAACACATCTTTAAACCATAGGCCTACATTTACATTATTACGGGTGTATTTTGGGAAAAGGGGTATTGGTCGTTTTTCTTAGTTTATTTATTATTTTCTGTAGTACCAAATATCAGCAGATAAAAACTAGTCATAATACAATATCAGAAGGGGACGACAAATTAAAAAGAAACATTAAAAACAAAAGTTATATAATATTAATTACAGCGAACGCGCCATTAAACCTTAGCATAAATTTAACAATAAATTGCAAACTAAACTATTAAAGTTAAGCGATATAAAACAATAAAGAAGAGTGTACAGTATAATGCGACCAATCGGCTTAGAAAGGGTAGGCTATAGAGCCGGCTTTGGCACGTAAAGTGGTTATCAGAGTGGAAAAAGTAAAAACCCTTTAATAAAATTCCACACATGTATGTTAACACTTTTCAGTTTCAAGTACACTTATGGGGATTTCCTATATCCCTTTTCTTCTACTCTTGAGAGGGGTATTTTGTCAATTCTATATCGAAGAGGTTGTCGTATTGGAAGGAACTTATACGTTTTAACATACATGTTCTAGATGTACATGATCCAACAACTATTTTGTGTATATCTCCTAGAATATCCTGTCAGATCCAATATCAATAAATGAGTCGATTATGTTCTGCAGAATCTATTATTTACGGTCGTGTGGTCGAGACCGTTTTTATTGGTATACGTATCATTCGCGTTAAACATACCACCGTACTTAATCATACGACCGTAAACATTATTACCATGTATAGGCCGACATAGGATATTCATGTACATCCCCGTTAAAGAGAAAACGCGAGAAGCATTAACACATGAAAAATCGTCAAATTACCTCACGCCCACCGTCGGGTTACTGGAGATATAGCAGTACGCTGTGTATGATTAAGACGTTCAATTAATTTAAAAAAACCTACGTATGTAACAGGCTGGAATAGCTCCATGTGGGCTCGAGGTAAACTAAGAATTGCCCCTATGACAAAAAATTTAAGTTTTCCTAATCACGGGGATAAGACATAAAAACTTATTTTTTACTGGTCTCAGTTTCGAACCCGTTAAGCCCTCTTTGCCCAGACCGTTTTTTGTATGTATCGGTCGCGCTAACCATTTGTCCACTCGACCGTACATAAAACATTAATATCCCATTCTAACCAATCATGTCCCCTAAGTGCGTCATCTTGCGGTAGTTTTATGATGATTAGGTAATTCCCCTGATTTTTTCTTGTTGGAGTATAATCCATAATCACAGGTAAAGTGACAAAAATGTTGTTTTATTTACAAATATAACAACCGAATACTGACAATTTGGAAAACAATAAACCTAAACTTTATTTTTTTTGACAAATAGAATGGTCAAAAATTCTAACATTTAAGCCAAAAGTTCTTCACAATTAAATGGATTTTGGCAGAAAATCTATTTAACATTCTTGTTAATAAATGTTATGGTACACACGATGAATTTGTTTTATCCAATTATATGTTTGGGTAAAACTAAAAGGAGGGAAAGTGGGAAGGAGGAAAACTGCATACTTAAATGAAGATGATGACATTTGAGTTAGTTTAAAACATGTGGTTGGAGTTGGCAGGGTTAGAATTAGTTTCCATAGTTTTACTGTGCAGTTTTCCTACTTCCCGCTTTTCCTTATTTTAGTGTTGCCCGTTTGTTCCAAAGAATTATGCTAAAATTGGTTAAAAAGTAAAAAACTTTGCAAATACAGTGTTAATTACGGCATATGTTTAAGAAATGATAGAACGTTTAATTTAAGAATACTCATGGAAAATTGTCTTGTTGCATTTTAATGATTCTTTGCTAACTGCCTGTAGAATTATTGCTGGTGCTTTTTAACAAAATGGATGATCCATTTTCTTCCACTGATTTGGACAAAATTCTGGATGAATTTGAAGATGAGGTGCAAAAGGAGCAACATACTAAAGGTAAAAAGGTTTATTTTAAAGTTCATTTGTTAAAAACAAAAAAGAAGTAAAACTGATCACTAAAATTACTGCATGGGCAACACTAAAAGGAGGGAAACTGCTCACTAAAATTATGCATACTAATTCTGACCCTGCTCTGAACACTGTAGGGTATTCAGGTGTTCTATGGGTGCCTTATTTATTGTAAACAACTAACTTTGGCACTAACTTTGGCCTGAAGTTCACTAGCTAGTGAGACTCCAAAATTAATTCAACAAATCCGAATGTCACGGAAGGTTGATTTTTATTCTAGATTACTTGGGACCATGGAAATACACGCATATGATGATTAATTTAATATGTACGGGTGTTAATATAGTAATGGCTACCCACCTCAAATTGGTTGCCTAAAATTAAACAGAGAGTTAACTAAACATGAACACTTATAATGCATGCATTGAAATTCCTATCATCATCCAATACACGCGAACAATGTTGGTTTATTTTATTGTTAAGACAACAATGTATATTATATTTAATCCTGCATTGAAATGATTTTGCATGCCATCTAAAAGAGAAACTTAATTTATGTAACACTCTGGTTTCTTATTTATTTCTGTGGTTTGTATGACGTAACTGTTTAAATCGGGTACTCTAACAATCTCGCATTATGATTTTTATTTGCAAGAGTAAATACATTGTGTGCGTCACGCGAGTGGTAATCTTATTACTCACTCAGATTTTTGCCCCAATGATAACTCTACTATGTACACCATTCCCAAGGATAAAACATAAATATCCTATCCTATTATTCTTGGAACATCCTCGAGAGCAATTTCTTATTATACATAATTTCCCCCAAAATTTTTGTTTATATATATATATATATATATATATATATATACTAAAATTGTATAATTTAGCATAACCCCCAAATTGAAGTATTTAATGTGCATTAGTCCACAGTTCACTTAAACATTATAGAACATGATTACAAGACAAGACAGTTGACACACAATTCTGATGATCATTATGCAAGACAGTTCACACACAATTGTAATGAAATTAACACATCTATATAATAATTATAACCTTTTTTAAATCATTCCTAAATTGACCATCCATCATACACAAAACCCGTCCTATCTATTAATTTGATCTTTTATTTCCAGTTAAATCTGTTCCGGCTCTCAATCATGCAACACCTAAGACAGTGGATATTGAAAAGAGACACATAAATAACCGGGAATCTTGTATTAATGCTGACAATTCTGCCACTGAAGATGCGCTTTTAATTGATTTTTCAACCCCGGATATTGGTGCATTGCCTAAAGAGGGTCTATCGCTGTTAAACAATAAAGACAATGAAATTGGTTCTAATACGTTTAAAAGTGTCAAGTCAGTTCACTCAGCTTCCAAATTAATTTCTAGCTCTAATACAATTGTCGCACATGAAGAAAAGCAATCATTTCTATCCAACCACATTTCATTACTCGATGCACCAAACAACTTCAATGATTTCCAAGATTTTCTATCAAAGCACAAGCAAAATTACCAAGATCCCAGTCAACTACACCACCCAACACACGACCAACAGAACAACCAACAAATGAATACGGTCAAAATTATAAACAAAGTATCATCGAACTACTCAGAAAATGGCGCCAGTGCGAAAAATTTGAACAAAGATAAAGACCGGCTGAATGAGAAACTAAGGGAGTCTAATGATTTGCCGAGTAATGAGGATAAAATGTCCGAATACCATAAGAAGGGAGCGAGACCAAAGCATCAAAACAAAGTTCATCGACCCGCAAATACTTTGAAATTGTCCGATAATTCTGATACTCAAATCAAAGTTGGCGAAACCTCCCAACCAAGTAACACGAAGTCACCGGATACCGAAGTTAAGAAAGAGAAAAGAACATCACCAGATTCTAATGTTGAGCGGACAATTGTTAAAGAGGAAAAAAGGGGAATTCAAAGTATTCCGTCCAAAGAGAAAGTTAATAGAAATAAAATGGCGGCACCTAATGAGAAAGTCCATAAAAATAAAAATGCATCACCTAAAGAGAAAGTTCGTGAAAATAAAACTGCTTCTTCTAAAGAGAACTCTCCTGTAAATGAAATTTCCTCACCAAGCAAAATATCGGCAAAGGAATCGCAAGTTATAAAACAGCCCGGACATACTCCAACCTCAAGCTTGACGTCTGTTTCCAATCATCTTCCAGACATGGAACAAGACATAAATCCTCATGAACCTGCAACTTCCTTCTCCACCCCTCCTGAACCCCCATTTAATGAAGGTAAGTGTTTTTGATATTTATGTTTAATTTTTATGGATAATGTTCCAGTGTATAATTTTTGTGTGTTTTGTTGTATAATTTGGGTGTGTTGTATGTAGTGTATAATATAGTGTGTTGTGTTGTATATTATTGGTGTGTTTTGGTGTTCAATATGCTTTTTGCTATTTTCCAATTGTGAATGTACTGAGAGGTTTTAATTTCTCAGTACATTTAATTATTTTTAGTTTTAAAGTTATTTACCACAAAGTTTTCCAAATATTGATCCGTTACAAATTTTCTATCTTCTCACCTCTAACAGTAATGATTTATAAAAAAAAAATGCAAAAACATACAAAAGAAATAAATCCTTTAATGCAACAAATATATTATGTGATATTAAATAAAATGCTAAGTCATCTGTAAGGTTGTGTAGTCCCAATAGCATCATCACAAACATATAGACATCTATTTAAATATCCAAATTTTATTTAAATTTGGATTGGAAATGATCGGAAATACTTTTTTGATTCTCGCAATTCAAAATTTAATGATCATACCATTCATACCATAAAAATTGGAAGTTTATTAATTTTATTAGATTCAAAATTAAGAAAACTTAATTAGAACTTGTTTGGGGTAAAAGTAATTGTGATTATAAATTATAAATACATTTTAAAGTGGTTTAAAATTGTAGATTCGAAATTATTGATTTTAAAATAATTTTAGAATTAAACTTATTCGGATATGGAAATACTTACGCCTACATACATAGCATGTTTAATGTATTTTTACCCATTTCCTCCCACAGAGAAAACAACAGCTGCTGAATTTTTCGCTGCAACTGCACAGGTATTGATGTAATTATATATGTGAAACCATGGTCCTTTGTCATGTAATGGGCCTTTTATGGCCTATATTCCTGGTCCCGGTGGCTACCGTGGATCCACCCATATTAATGTAATGTTTGCAGCTTTGGTCGACTCATTTCTGACCAAACTAAAAAAACATAAATATACGTTTAAAAACGCCTTCATTACAAATTTAGAATATAGCTTTCTTTCCATGACACTAAATGATTTTTGCACAGGAAATATATCGGTGTTTATTACTCTTATATTGACAGGGAAACGTACAATTATATCATATATTTCATAACAATTGTAATGCATTAATACTTATTTTTAGTATAATTAAGTCATTCTGAACAACATGAATGGTTTATTTTATTGTAAGTAACCCTGATATACCCTTATTTTTATGTTGAATAAGGACACAACTAATAATAAAAGTCCCAAACTGCACCGCTAGGCCCTGACTTATGCTGATAGTTATAGGGATACCAGAAGTATACATAAAGCAGGTTATCTGGGATGCAAATTATATAAATAAATTTTTACAACATTCTGAGACCAGGTGGAGAAATTTTGCACTTTTTAAATTCGATGATCTCGCATCTATCCCGGTCAAGCATTTAGTCAGCTGTTTTAGGACACTGGCCGACTTAAACCGCTACATAACGGATCCATGATAGCTCTGGGGCTCTGGAGTACCGGCCTTCTATGCTTAAATTCCTGGTCCCGGGGCTACTGTGGACACTTTCATACTAATGTAATGTATTATGGCCTACATTCCCGGTCCCGGGGCTAACGTGGCCACACCCATACTAATCTAATGTTCACAACATCCCTGGTTCCACACACAGGTCGCACCTCCTGGTCACATGTCGTCCTTGGAAGTTGTCCAAGCTGCACCGAACGCCCCTCAATATCACCCAGCACCGCGACCTGGAAGGGCTAAACCTACCTGGGTTCCTGATGATGATAGTTCAGCATGTTCACAGTGCATGCTGAAATTTACATTCACAAGAAGAAGGTAGGTTGGGTTGGGGTAGTTATTTGGGTAAATAAAGAGAGATTGCATAAATAAATTGGGGTAAAGGGGGTAAATTGGGGAAGTAAAAAGGGTAAATTCAGGAATGGGGGTAAAAGCGTAAATTTAGAAATAGACATCCACAAAAAAACAATCGCAAATCAACCAGTACTTTTTATTCCCAGACATCTGCAACCAACAAACAATAAATTCTGTAGCATTTTCTAAGGTTTTTAAAAAAATAATGATTTAAATAAAATGACCACTAATTTAAAATTATGAGATTAAAAAAATATTTCTTTTTAATTACCTAATGGAATCTTGATTCTGGAACGGAGATTCCTCCAACCACCCATCATTCACTACTACCACCGTCACCCACAACCAACCAGTAGTTAACATCCCCAGACACCACTGCCGTGCATGCGGTAAGGTCTTCTGCAGCTCCTGTTGTAGTCAGCGTCAGAAGCTTGAATACATGGATTACAACACAGCTCGTGTCTGCCTCCAGTGTTCAGTGCTTATAGAGGAAGGTAAGTGGTGACTTGTTTAGTTTATCATCCTTTGATCAGGAATTTAAACTTTAACCAAACACAATTTTAAGTATCTTATGATTAGAAACTTTATTTGTTAGTTATTACGGTCGTATGGCCGAATGGTTAACGTGTATTTCGGTCGCATGGCTAATTGGTTAATGAACGATACATATACCGACTTCTGTACACAAAACGGTCTTAGTGACTAACCCATCATGGGTTCGAAACTGAGCTCAGTTAAAAAAAAACTTAACCTATCAGTTATGCCAAACCCAAAAATTTAAGTACACTGTGCTGGAATGAGCAATATAAATACTATGCATACAATATTGTTAAATATGTCCACCCGCTAAAAAAATGTCCAAAAACAATATAATTGAAGAAACGTGTGAATAATACACAACACACTGCAATAGCTCCGGTAACCCGACGGTGGGCATAATGTGATCTGACAATTGCTCGTATGTTAACCCCCTTGGTTTTCCATCCATGGGAATAAACGTGAATATCCTTTCCTAAGATTACCGACTTTACCCACAGCAGACAGAGCAGCTGCATCAGAAGGACAAATTAAACTCCCCAAACCAGCCCTAAAGTCCCCTGATGGTAAGTCTGGGTTTGGGATTATTATAAACACTTGATATCAACATAAGACTCCTCATATTCTCATATTTTGATCATGGTTCACTAATCTCCAAAAAAGTGTTAGCAAAATCGTCTTTGCTCGGCAATTGTTATGTAAGTTTAATATTATGGTTAATTAAAAAAAATCTAAACCTATTTAGGTGTATATTGCCTTGAACTAATGACTGACAGAAAGTAGCAACAATGGTAGAGTTATATAACTTTACAGGGCCAAAAATCCATGTAGAAATTAACTCTTGCAAATAAATTTTTTTTTTAACGTTTACCGCTATTGTTTTTTATTCAACTGTTTATAAGAAAATAAAAAACAAATCCTCATTATTGCTACCAGTTTTTTGCGTAAAAGATTTACTTGTGTGAGCTTCCACACACGAGTCAATTATTGCTTTCCCAAAATTTATTGGATTTTTGGCCTTGGTTTTAAACTTTTCACAGCAACAAATTGGCTTTTTTGATTGATGTATATACAGATCAGTTAACCATTTTTTGATATTTTTGGAGGTTAACTGACAAACTATTAGTGAAACGGTTAACTGTTAAAAAATGCATAGATCTAATCAACATTATCGCAATCTAAAATTTGTAATATAGTGCTAGGTTATATCTGGTTAACGCACCAATTTATAACAAATTAGAAAACATATTATGTTAAAACATATTATGTTAAATGGTCATTTCATGTTATTTTGTATTAAAAGATCATTTTGGGGTCTATAAACTATCTATATAAAACATGATCATACTATGGGACACAACCCATGGATATTATAACATTATTAATTCATTTTGCATTGTGCACCCCATATTTGCTCAATATAATTATGATTCTATCGGTAAATTTTTCAACTGAAAAATGTCACGTTATTATTCCCGTATTCCTCTTTCCCTTCTTTCATTCGCTCCCCCTTTCTCTTTCTCTCTCATTCCTTTTTCTCTTCCTTTATCTTTCATCCTTCCCTCCCTATGTTTAAGTAAGCTTGTGACATGCAAATCACCATATTGACAATGGAATTAATTTTGTGTTTTGAAACCCTCTACTTTAATTACTGCATAATATAGTTTAACCTAAAAAAATACATTATTAATTTCCTTAATGATTTCTGCTATTTTTAGGGATAAATGGACTTTGCTTTCATAATTTATATTTTAATTAGGAACCATCGCTAGATTAGTTTTATTAATAACCTTGATAAACTATGACAAGAATTAGAGCGTTCTGTTTTCTTAAATCCATCCTTAAATAATAATTCTATATTGTTTATCCAAACCATTCATTCATTGAATGAAGAATTGTTCATTAATAGCTTCTTGCAAACCTTTATTTTTCGGCTGCTTGACCAACTACAATGTATTCCACAATTTATGTTTTTTAAATCGGTGCCTCTAATTACTACACGAGCGTTTGGGTCGCTACTGTCATTTGGGTCGCTTGAATCGCTTGGGTCGCTTGGATCACTTGGATCACTTGAATCGCTTGGGTCGCTTGGGTCGCTTGGGTCGCTTGGATCACTTGGATCACTTGAATCGCTTGGATCGCTTGGGTCGCTTGGGTCGCTTGGGTCGCTTGGGTCGCTTGGGTCGCTTGGATCGCTTGGAGGGTTAGGGTTAGGGTTCCAAGTGCTTGATCCTAGCTCTCCAAGTGACCCAAGCCATCTAAGCGATCCTGTAGCAATTAGAGATACTGATTCCAAATTCATAATGTGTTACACATACAGCTAACATTATAGGCCACCAAAATTAATAACAATCTAACTGTATCTTTTTATCAAGTTTTAACATCAATGAAAGTATAAAATATAGTTATTTCTTTAATTTATAAAATTCTGAATTTTTAAACACCGGTGTAAAATGAAGCACATTTAAGAAGCCCTGGCAATTCTGTCTGTTGGTATATTGATTATGCTAACCATGTTATAATGCACACCATGTTATAATGCACACCATGTTATAATGCCCACCATGCTATAACGTCCACCATGTTATAACGCCGACCATGTTATAACGCCCACCATGTTACCAGATTCTCCAAGCAGTACTGCAACACCAAAGTCTGTGCGGTTTGAAGATGGCTCCAAACCCACCCACCCCACCTCCCTTATTTCTACTCCTCCAATGCCCCAAAGGGTCAAGAGGTAAGTGGGGTCATTATGCATATTTTGCCATCAGGCCATGTTAGACCATAACCAGTGTTGGAAAAAGTGTCCCTATTGACCATATAGCAACATTATTCCGTAAAAATAATTCAATAAAAATTTTTTTTTTGTTGTTAAAACAAGGCCAAAAATCACGCAAGTAAGAATTTACTTACACCATGGGAGTAAGAATTTACTCTTACAAATAGAAAACTAATGGACGTTTACTGCGACAGTTTTTTTTATTTAACTGGCGTATAGGAGAATAAAAACAAATACTTATCATTGCGACCGTTTTTACTATACACAATAGATTTACTCCCGTTACTCTCGTAAAAGATTTACTTTCTTTAGCTTTCATAAGTTAGTGAATTCTTACATGCTTGAAATTTTATGGATTTTTGGTTTTGTCAAAAGTTCACAGCATATGTTGATGTATGTCACCCAATAAATAAAAAAGGAATGCTTACTATAAGGGCACTGCATTGACATAATATAAAAGGCCTGATGACCATGTGTGTGTATGACGATTACCAATGTTATAATGCCCATCACTGGTTCTTCTAGTAAAGCTTAAACCAGCTCAGTGGTCAGTTTGTGGAAAGTTAATCCAATTTTCAGATTATATATGCAATCTTTTTTATCTGAAGACACGTCCTTGTCTTGTTATAAAATGAACACCACTATTTTGGTGTTTGTTTGTTATTAAATAGACACCAAAATTTTGGTGTTTGTTTGTTATTAAATAGACACCAAAATTTTGGTGTTTGTTTGTTATTAAATAGACACCAAAATTTTGGTGTTTGTTTGTTATTAAATAGACACCAAAATTTTGGTGTTTGTTTGTTATTAAATAGACAACAATATTTTGGTGTTTGTTTGTTATTAAATAGTCACCACTATTTTGGTGTTAGTTTGTTATTAAATAGACACCACTATTTTGGTGTTTGTTTGTTATTAAATAGACAACAATATTTTGGTGTTTGTTTGTTATTAAATAGACAACAATATTTTGGTGTTTGTTTGTTATTAAATAGACACCACTATTTTGGTGTTTGTTTGATGTTGTATAATCTTCCAGCATTATAATACACATGTCTTGGTGGCATTAAAAGGTGGTTGTATGCTTAAGTTGGTTGTCTAATGTCGACGAATTGGTATGAGCATGTTTAAACAAGTGTTACAAGTGGCGTACATGCCTTGTGTACACACAATTACATCTGGTCTATTTTGCTCAAGGGCTTTACCTGTATCCGTATATGCTGTTATTGTATCATTACTGAAAAAAGTGAAAATCCATAATTAAAGATATGTGAGTTTTTTTTTTTAAATGCTGCTCGAAGACATATATGCCACTCAAAGACATATATGATGTAGTATATGATTTTTGTTATTTTAGTTTCAGTAGAACCCATTAAACCACTGGATTCGGATGTATAATAACCTTGCTTAAGGACATATTGGACTAAATCAGGGGTCGGCAACCTGCGGCTTTTAAACTGCATGCGACTCTTTCATCTTTCTGATGCGGCTCCTATTAACTTTATGACTACTGTAGCAAGCGTTTAATAAGCTTATTACCCATGTGTTAAGCCTAATCTCTTGTTTGCTGTCGCATATTCGACTGCCTTGTATATTTTATCGTTTATTTAATCGACGTATGCGTTTGCCAGCTGCAATCTGTTACGTGTATAATTAGTTTAGAAAGCTGTCGTGCCTCTGTTTTTACCGCCGTGAGTAATTATCTATGTACTGAACAGTAATTAACTGACGCCAACGCAAAAAAACAATGCTTCAAACATGTGCACTCAATGAACCGTAACAGCGTAGTGATGTCAAAAATTAAAATGATTCTTTGAAGACTGGCGGCACGTGGATATTGGCCATATTACTATGCATAAGTGAAACAAACAACACTTGTTTCTTTATCTCACAAAGTGTTGTTTTCCTTTTATGGCAAAAATATTATTATTTTTTGCGGATTTTTATTTTGTGTAATATCGGTGAAAATGGCTCCTTAACTGCAAAAGGTTGCCAACCCCTACACTAGACCACATTCCACCGTCAGATCATCCAGACATGTAGCGGATGAAGAAATAAATTCCGAATTTGATCGCCCAAGCTGCCTTCCTCCTATATTACAAGGTTATTTATTATTTCAATGATTAACTATTATTCCTCACAATTGATATATTAAGGGTTTAAACAATTTTGACTT
>CH003363.1:177297-199442 GCA_000149265.1 Ciona savignyi
CGCAAAAATTATCATTGCGCTTACCGTTGGGTTACCAAAGCTATTGCAGTGTACTTTTATATTATTAAGATATTCTTAAATTTTACTAGAACCCATTAATTAATTGTGTTCAGCGGCCAGTTTCGAACCTGCGACCCTTCCGCAGAAAGGGAACACACTAACTGAAGCAAACTAAGAGTTCGAACTAAAATGAGGATAAGACCGAGTATACAAACGTCTGGTTTCGATCTTCCCACTATATTTTCCACTGACCGAGTCTTTCCACTGAATTTTCCACTTTCCACTGACCGAATATGCAAACCATTGGTTTCGAACCTTTCCACTGAATAACCAGCTATACAGACGATATCAGAGTTATTATAGCATTCTTTAACACCAGTATACCCAACCCACAGATTCCCTGATATAATGAAGATATTAAACAGTTCAAACGACCATGTGCTTGCGTTAGGTGCAGATGTGATGGCGTCCACGGATTACTGTTCCTCACACCTGGCTTGCCTTCAAAACCCATCAGATTCAAGTTACAGGACTGAGGTTCTGCACGATGGAGTGTATGAGGTGGGGTGTGTATAGCTCAGTCGGTTAGTGTGCTGCATTTTAACCTATAGGTTGTCAGTCAAATGGGTAATCAACTGCTTAACACACAACATGCAAATTCTACATTATATAGTGGCAACACACTAAATTTATGAATTAATGGTGTTTACAAGGTATTATATTGAAGTATGTTTTATATGATGGATAATTGCACCTCTATTTAACAACAATATCACACTATTCGCGCATGCATAAAGCTTACTCAGAATCATGTGTAAGTTCACCAGGCCAGGGTCAAAAATCTGTGTGCGTAACAAGAGCAGCACTCACGTAATACACGCCGTGCAAGTAGAAATTTACTCTTGCAAATATAAATCATAAAGCCAGATTGTTATAGTACCAGATTTAAACAGTTGTTACGTCATACAAACCACAGTTGCGAGCCATGTTTACTGGTGTTACTCACATAAAAGATTTACTCTCGTTACTGGCATGAGCTTCCACACGAATTCTTACTTCCTCAAAATTTGATGGATTTTTGGCCCTGAAGGCCATTTGTAAGTGGATGGTTAATAAAAATAAACTCTTTCAAATTCCGTAGTAGATATTTAGATGTAGCAACACGCTAGTATTGCGTGGTGTTGCTTTTAATAGATGCGTTCAATTAAACAGGAAGAAAGCAGCACAGCTGTAGCATTTGTTGTGTTCAACGGATCATTGAAGTCGAGTCACACGCAACTGGCCAAGTCAACTATAGTCGAAGGTATTGATGCCTTATGGATTACCAGTGATGATTATGAGTAAAAATTAGATTTTTTTTCATCAAATTCACCGTACACGTTTCTTAGTGTAATATTGTAAATTTTTGTAAAAGGCTTAGTGTAATGGTGTAAATTTTTATCAAAGGTCCTGTTCATGTTTTCATTGTGGAAACAAAAAATAAACTAAAATAAAATAAACAAATGTAATTCTGTTTTTTCTACATAAGGTCTCTGAGGGTAAACTACAATAACCATGGTAGCCCAATCTACAAGAATCAAAACTGGTTGCTAGCTAGTCGGTTGTGTACTTGTGAAATTAACGGACATTGCCTAAACATAGTGGAATGATTGGTTTTATGAACGTCTATATCATACACAACACACTGTAGCTCCGGTAACCCGACGGTAAACATTTGGCTGTAATACCCTTCCTTGTGTTTCCCCACGAGAATAACCATGAATATGGTATAAACAAACATTGCAAATAGATAATCCCCCCCCTCCCACCTACCAAGTTATATTGTATTTAAACACCACAGATGGAATAATGATACAATTACTCCCGGACAAAATGGAACTTCTTAGATCATCCTTAAAAGCAATGGAGGATTTCGAAGTTGATTGTGGTCCTCAGGTTAAAGCAGAGGTGAGAAGTGCCTTACTCGGGTAATAGTATTTCACAACATCCGATTAAAACGCAGGACAAAACAGTTGACTCCATCAAACCAAGAACCTCCCTATGCCTTCAGTGGACAACAGATGATACAAAGTTTAACATTGGGTAGGTAACTCGACTGTGAGCATGTGGTAGGTAACATCGCTGTGAGCATGTGGTAGGTAAATCAAACAAGGGTAGTGAAATAGTGATAAGTTAAAGTGTTATTTAGGATATGATAGGATAGGATATTTATGTTAATCCCCATCAATAGGAACACACATGGAGCATTAACACATGTGCAATCAACATTACAGTGTGTTGTGTATAACTCTGGCGTTTCCTAAATTTGTTAAATATTTCACCTAATATTCCACTGGGTTCATGCAATGTCAGTTAAGTGCCTTGCCCAAGAACACAACCTACTAGCTAGCGAGCAGTTTCAAACCTGCAACCCTTTGATTTTATGGCGACACAATAACCAACCAGCTAATCGGTCAGACTGTTGGTTTTGCGCCTGTGTTGTATAATTTATAAAACTCCAACCATACTACCTTGTATTTGTACATTAAACCACTTCTTCAGTTTGAGAAGCCCCATTGATTACCGGGAGTTGGAAGGGGTGATCGGGTATAACATCCAAGGAAAGAGTGAGAAAAAGGAAAAGAATTTCACTCTTCGGTGGAACCAAGTTAGTGGGAAAATTCTTATACAATGCAACTTTATAGTGGGGGTTGTAACATTGCGGTGACATCGGCGCCACTTACTTATTAATCACACTGGTTCATTTGCAACTTTATTGTGGGGGTTGTAACATTGCGGTGACATCGGCGCCACTTATAATCACACTGGTTTAATTGCAACTTTAATGTGGGGGTTGTAACATTGCGGTGACATCGGCACAACTTATAATCACACTGGTTCAATTGCAACTTTATTGTGGGGGTTGTAACATTGCGGTGATATTGATGCCACTTACTTATTAATCACAATGGGTCAATTACACCTTTATTGTGGGGGTTGTAACATTGCGGTGACATCGAAGCCACTTACTTATAATCACACTGGTTCAATTGCAACTTTATTGTGGGGGTTGTAACATTGCGGTGACATCGGCACAACTTATAATCACACTGGTTCAATTGCAACTTTATTGTGGGGGTTGTAACATTGTGGTGACATCGGTGCCACTTACTTATAATCCCACTGGTTTAGTTGGTGGAACTTGCATTTTACAGCTTAAATAATTGATAGGGATTAATCGAGGGGTGTCAATGGTGGGTACTGTAAAGGAAGGTGATTAACCCTAATGTTATAAGATACCCATGCAAATGTATGATGACACCCCACCACCCAGGTGTTCTACTACGAATGTACGAACGATGCAACTGATATGGGAAGACTGGCGGAGCAGATGGCTAACGGGTGTTTCGATGCCCTCACCCCCCACCTCACAACCCTGCGGAAACGGGGGCAAATGAAGGTTGGGGTTCGGATCAATGTACACCCTGATGAGGTGGGTGAGGGGTTTTCCCTCGAGGTTGGGATGGTGGAAAGGGGTTTGTGGGAATGCTAATGTGGGTGGGATTTATGGATATTGTTGGGTCATTTTTTTCATTTTTTGTTGGGTTATTTTTTAGCCTATTTTTAGATTACCTCACGTTCAACCATTAGAGTATTGAAACCGTTGCAGTGTGTTTACAATTAAGCCTCCTTTCCAATTTTGTTTAAAGCAATTGGGTATAAACAATGTTCTGGCTCTAAAAATAATATTTTAAATCAACGGGTGAGAGAAGGTGCATTGTGAGTCCTACACTCCCCACTGTTCCTGTGCATGACATCACAATTAGATTAAAATCGCTTTAACGTATAAGAGATTCCTAATTTCCTAAAGTTTATCAATTAAAGAAACAGTAAAAAGTGGTATAAGGTGGGTTTGAACAAAAAATCCGTTTTCCAGGTTGGATATTCAGCTGGGAGCCTTGGTGTCCCGTTACCGGACCGATGTTTGAAAGGATTAGATGATCATCTCATCCCTCTTGTTAATGAAGCCACTTGTCATCTCCAGTCTTACGAGGAACCCGTAGTTTTCGAACTCATATTTTATATTTTAGAAATTCAGTCAAGGTCTAGCAGAAAATAGAGAAACTGCCCGGCAATTTCAAGCTTTGACTGTATTCTTATCTTCACAGTATTAAACTACTGCTATAAATATATATATCTTCTTATTGTGATTATTCTTGTTTTAATGCTTCTGTTATAACGTTGTATAATTGATACTGGACACTCCATTCATGCAATGCTTTCATCGAGTTATTTATTATCAGCGCAAAAATGACGATATACATATTCTTCACTTGCTCTCTGGCGCTGTTTGTGGTTTTTTTTTCATCATCATGACGTGTGTTGTGATCGGTTACGGTAAAAATATTATCAAAAAAGTATATACCAACAAATGTTCAAAAATCCCAAAGTATATAACGTAAAATAGTTAACCTTCAAGAATGATCTCGAGATTTGTAAAACCTGTATTTTTCGCGCACCCCAAAAAATCTTTGCAGCAAATTTGGTTAACTCTCTAAAGCCCATCTAACCAACCAAGCGTTAGCCTCAATCACGAAAGTATGATATATTGTTACCAGTATATGGTAGCAGGCTTGATGTGATGACCTCCTAAATGGTGAAAAAATAACATTGTGTAAGAAGGTTGTAGCACTTAGTGCCAAGGTGGGATGTTGGAAGAGGTAAGCTAAGTCCTTTCAAAGTATCGTGATTCACAAGGAAACGTTTTTGAGGGGTCCAGGGTAAATCCCATGATGAAGTAGTCCCTAAGGCCGTTTATATATATTTTTTGTACCAGAATACTAACTCCTACGGCCTCGAAGAGGAAGAGGAATTAGTGGTCCGGGATAGTTGATACCCATTTTAATTGGTTTAGTACACGATCGCTTTTTAGGATAGGATAGGATATTCATGTTTATCCCCGTAAATGGAAAAACCAAGGGGTTAACACGCCGGCAATTGTCAGATCTGCTCGCGCCCATCGTCGGGTTACCGGAGCTATTTCAGTGTATTGTGCCTTGCCCTAGCGACCAGTTTCGAAGGTTTCTTTTGTAAATTGTCGTGTAGTAGAATTCTTCAACTTTCCTATGGTGAAAAAATTTACAAATAGCCCAACTACAAGCGGATTTATAGCGTTTTATAGGAACATTGATACTGCTGTAAAGTGTTTTTTCACGAAAGGGAAAACTCCGAAACGTCATTGCTTTTAGCCCCAAACAAACCACACATAAAATAATGTCAAATATCGTGAAGTACGCGAAATAACAACCAACATAATTCACGCAACACCGCCCAAGCGGAAAATGCTAATACACAGTGCAAATGCAATATTCACCGTGAGCACATGTACACTTTACAGACAGACACACGGTTTGCGCTGTATGTTCGCAGGCAGAATGAATAGCGATCAAACACTTCACGTTTTTCTTTTTTCTGCCATTAGAAGAAGGCTTACCTTATTTAACTGTTAACAGCACGCCTGATCTCAGTTCCGCCAATTTCCTTACATTATTGCATTATACGTCTACTTAAAAGATTTAAAACCGCTACCTTAAGGATAGAATATCGTTCATTTTTTATCAAATGCCCTACTTCGTGTTTTATCTTAAAAAAGAAAGTAAAGTACATAATAAAAAAATTGTAGTTTGCAAGGTAGTGACGTATTGAGATGTTTACGTGTTACATGAGAACTTTACCACAATCCTGTGTGTTAAGTATTATTCAATTTACTTTTTCTTGTTGAAAATCTTTAAAATAAACGTCTATCAACAATATGACATGATTGATGCATCCACCCCATACTGCATATTGTGTGTTATTGGCTACCTGTGTAACTTGTTTATGCATGTACTGTAAAATGATAATAATTTAAACTGAGAAACTTGTAATGTTTTAATTGTTTTACCAGATGGTTTGCAGTGTGTTGTGTATGATTTAGAGGATACTTTAATTTACATGCGTCTAGAGACAGAACGGTAGTCTGATTTTTCTCCGCTGGATAGCGCTATTTATCAGCAGTACTAAAGCGGGGAGGAGGAAAACTACTCACTAAAATTACGGACACTAATTTTAACCCATTCCTGAACACTAAACTTAACCGCAAGACTAACACTAACTCTAGCCCCATGTTTATTACACCATTTACGCATTTTAAGTAAATAAAGTTTACAATAAAAAAACTGCAAAGAGATCGATTACTTTAGCCAATGCTTGGACAAATTGCAAAAATGCTCAGACAAGCTGAATGCGGCGTTATGATGAGTTTGTTTATGACTAAGAAACAAAAGAGTTTAAAAAGGCGAAAAAAACCTCCCCGTCGGGGTATCGAACCACAGTCTCCCGCATTACAGGCGGCGACACTTACCACTATACTAACGAAGAATACGAATTATAACTGCGAAAACTAGTATAAGACCACTCAGTCGCGGGTGCCTCTAAATACTACAGGACCGCTTGGATCGCTAGGATCACTTAGATTGCTATGGAAAGTATCTCTAACCCTGTCCCAAACACTAATCTCAACCCCAGAACTAACTTTAACCCCAACTCTAACGTTAATATCAAAAATAGTCACTCCCCAGATAATTCCAAAAAAATAAATAGCGCCACCAAGCAGAAAAAAATCAGACTACCGTTCTGTCCCTAGTCGCATCTCTTTAATTTGGTTGAACTCCTAATGAACGCAAGGTTATTTAACTGTTGTGGCAATTATATTGTAGGAATTTTTCCAAATCATTGTAAATTGCACCAATTCTAAAGAAAAACAGCACAATCAGCTGTCTTTACACTTTATAAAAAAAATGAGATTTTTATTGCATTCGCACCCATTGTCAATTTCAGCGTAAATTGCCGTATTTTGTTTTTGCAAATCAATTCACTGGGGATCCTTGTGTCAAGAGTTATATTCATTAAGTCATATATATTATGTTTGCTGCTTATGCTTGCAATATTACAACTGGTAAGGAATAATCATGTCTTAGACTCTACCATTTTGGTTTCTTAAGTAAACTTTATGGTATCTACAGTGTACTATTAAAAAACTTTACCCCAAAATTGCATGCATTATTAAAACTGGTCAAATATCATTTAACGAAGGATGGTCAGAGTACCCAGCGTCGGGTTAGGAATAGAATAGGACATTCCCAGTGGGTAAACCAAGGCGGTTAACACACAGGCATCATCAGATCACCTCGCGCCCAGCGTTTTTTTTGGTACCGAATGATCAAGTGGGTTCTGGCAATTTTTGCAAAGTACCTTGCCCTAGGACGCAACAAACTAGCTCAGGACAATTTAAGGCTAATCATCAGATTACCTAACTTGATTGCTTAAATAAGCCGTACAGTAAAACATCTAAACTTATTACCTTCAAACATTTTCCTCAGAGTTATATATTAGTTAATGTAAAACATGTCTGCTGAACAAATCCAGTTATTAATCAACCAAGTTCGGTTTAAAAAGCGAGACGGGTCACTTTTTTTAATGAGTGAGAGACTGGCGTGGTGTCCTGAAGGGAAAGATCACTTTGATGTTACCCACTTGTACTCTGATATCAAATGTAAGTTCGTTTTTGTATATACTGTATAAAAAATTTGACTACACACTTTTCCTGATAATTCCCTTATTTTTGCTGACAATTTTTTTCTCAATTGACTTTAAAAGTTTTAATAAATTTTATACTGAAATGACTGTTTTAAATTTTTAACAAATATTATGCTGAAATTAGTGTTTTAAATTTTTAGTAAAAAATTTGCTAAATTGAGTGTTTTAAATCGCAGGTCAGAAAGTGAGTCCAGAAACGAAAGCAAAAATTCAACTTCAAATTATTTTATTGAATGAATCCTCCTTTGTATTTCATTTTGCCAATACTGTAAGTTTATGTTGTGTGGGGAGGATAAACATTTAGGAGGAGAATATTTATGTTTATCCCCGTGAATGGGAAAACCAAGGGGGTTATCAAACGGGCAATCAGATCACCTCGCACCTATCGGCGGGTTACCGGAGATATTGCAGTGTGTTGTGTATAATTCACATGTCCCCTTAATTTGGTAGAACAATAATCTGCTGAGTTCAGGCAATTTCCAATTAGTGCCTTGCCCAGGGACACAACCGACTAGCTCGCGACCAGTTCAGAACCTGCAACCTTTTGGTTGAAAGGCATATTGCTTAGACATTCACTTGTAAATGTTTAAGAGTCTAGCTAGTAGCTAGTTTAGCTGTACTGATGGAGTGTCGGACCGACAGCCAAAAGGGGGTAGGATCGAAACCAGCTGCTGGCTGTATATCTATGTTTTAAAGAACCTAAGATTATCAACGCACAGAGATAAACCTGATGAGTGTCCCATACGTTGTCATATTCCAAAAAATTCTTTAGATTACAGGGTATTTCAACCTACACAGCCATTGGCATAATTACCACATAATACGCTGACCACTAAGCTTAAACTGTAAAAGGGTGGGGGATTTGCAGTTAGTTGAAATATATTGAGATTGAAACCTGACATTTTCTTGGGCAATGTGCCCAACAAATATCAACTAAACCCAGTGGATTAATAGGTTCAACTAATACTGAGAGAATGTCTTACTAAAGCACAACACACTGCAATAGCAGTAACCCGAACCCGACAGTGAACAAATCATAACCTGACGATTGCCAATGTAAAACGCTCTCCATTCCAATTGACCCTTGTGCGTTTTTCCATTTATCCTTTTCTAAACCTTAATATTCCAATTCAGAATGTGGCAGAAGGGAAGAGCGATCGAGAAAAGGTAAAGAATCTTCTTGCGCAAATGTTACCTCAGTTTAGACGGACAATAGATAGAGAGCTGGAAGAAAAAAATAAGTGAATATTACATTACACATTTTTTCACATAATTGTTTTCAGACCTTATAGAGTCATCATTTTTTCTTCAAGTAATTGATCAGATACCATATGGCTTGTTAACTTATTAGCAGGTTAGTTATTTTACTGAGCAATTAACCAGATATACCGTATGTTACCAGATGAGCATGTTGGGTTAATTTGCTAAGTAATTGATCAGATACAAAAAATTTGTTACCTAATGGGTAAGTGTATATGTAATGATAATGACTTTTATCCCCTTGGATAATGTATAAATAAAAAAGATGGTAAAACATAAAGTCGTTAAAACACATCATTATAAAAAAGGTTTAAAAATAGAATATAGCGAATGCCACTAAACCTAGGCGAGATCACAGTACTTTAGAAGTGGAAATAATTGAGACCAAACGATAAAAAATATTTTCAGATTACTGCAGAAAGATAGCGAATTATTTAACACCTACAAAGACCTGGTTGTAAGTGGAGTCATTACACACGAAGAGTTCTGGAAATCCCATGCATCTGTGAGTTGTTGGAATTCGAAGGATAACGGACATCAATTGTTTCCTTACCTTATAAATATTTATCGATTGATATTCATTTTTTATCACTGTATTTGAAAAATGCAACAGACGTTACTACACAGGCAATCATCAGAAAACCCCACAAATACATAGAGAACGTTCTTTCACTGCAAAAAAACTTTTTTTCACTGTTTTTGCTTTATTTGCAATTGGTTAACTATATTACTATAAACATGGCTAAATATAAAGCATTATTTAAGGAATATATTCATGATAAAAAACCCACAAATATAAGAGAGCGTTTTTTTACCGGAAAAAAAAGCTTTTTCCCACTGTTGTTTGCTTTGTTTGCCATTGGTTAACTAAAAACATGACTAAATATACAACATTATTTAAGGAATATATTCATAATAAAACAACTTAAACACAAGGAAAGTTATCACACATGCAATCATCACATTACCAGAGATATTGCAGTGTTTGTACAATATTAAACAGTTGGTACTGTTTTACTATAACCGATAATTTTATGGGTTTGGTTGATGTCTGCTAAGTGACTTACTAAACATAAAAACCCTCTGTGGCTGGTTTTGATCCCATAACATTTTGGCTAATAGCTGAAGCTTTAACACAATGAGGCATGAACTTGTACATTAAGATTGTCTATTGACCAAATATACCAATAAAATTAAAAAAATCTGATAATTTTAAAATTTCTGTTTCTAGTTAGCTCCTAATCAGTTTTACAAATATATTCAGAATCTAGGCACACACTTCTGGAAACTGGAGTAATGAGCCTTATATGGCCTAAATTCCTGGTCCCGGTGGCTACCGCTATTAATGTAGGCACACACTATACAAATATATAAACTTCATCGCAAAATGTGATCCCCACAGAAACTATCGTCGTCAAAGCAAAACACCCTGACGCAGAAAGTTGGCGTCTCCGCTGGTTTCATAGCCGACGTCCGCCCCCAGTCTGATGGATTAAACGGACTTCGATATAATCTAACCGCCGACACTATTCACTCAATATTTTCAACTTATCCTACGGGTGAGATGATACTGTTTTATAACACTAAGCATGGAAAGATTTAAGAACACTACCGCTACTGATTTTTATACTAATGATGGTTGAATGTACAATTAAAATGTCTATGTAAGCCATGCTATTTTTAACATATAACAATTGTGTGGCCAAATGGTTAACGCGGCCGATACTTCTACTGACTCTCTCATACACAAAAGGGTCCTGGTGACGAGACCATCATGGGTTCGACACTTGGCTTGGAAAAAATAACAAAAACAAACTAACAACAAAACTGTATTGCCTTTTACTTAAATTCTTATTATTATTGTGTATAATTAAGACAATTTGCTCTTTGCCAGATATAAACAAGGCGAATCCTACCAATTCACACACTTTCAATATAGTTTCTTTCAATCTAGTAAAAGCAACTACTTTAACTAATTTAAGTATAGCAATTGTCAATTATATATATTTCCTGCTTCTGCAAATTATATATTTAAGTTCATGCATTTTAAACTTTTTTAAATTTGAAGTGCAAAATTGTAATATAAACTAGATTACACTTAATACCATCCCAATAAATAATTTTAATCTGTAATGAATATTGATTTATAAAACATTCTGACAGATTAGCTTCGTAGATTGGTGCGTCGCCTTTTAGCCGAAGGATTGCAGGTTCAGTGGTTACTAGCTAGTAAATTGTGTCCTTTGGCAAGGCATGGGTTCAACCTAATTAATGAAACTTCTAAATCATATACAACACACTGCAATAGCTCCAGTAAACAGCAGTGGACGCGAGGTAATCTGACGATTGCCCGTGTGTTAACCCCCTTGGTTTTTCCATTCACAGGAATAAACATGAATATCCCTATCTTAAGTGGTGTTATTGCTTAGTAATTATTAAAAATATTAAACTTGTATTAAAAAATCTAACATCAAACTGCTTGAATCCCCCAGTGAAGCAGAAATATTTAGAGAATGTTCCGGACAAGTTGACAGAGAAAGACTTCTGGACGATGTTCTTTCAATCACACTACTACCATCGGGACCGATCAGCGCAGAGCTCAAGTAAAGACCTTTTTGCTGACTGCATGAAAAAAGACGAACAGGGTAGGTGGGAATTAAGTATAGTAATATCGGTATATTATTACCTTTCCACAGATAAACTACTGTCTTGCTACTATCCATATAAAATTGCATTTTTTCGTTCATCAAGTTAAAAAATCCGTCCTATTTGGAGCTGTTCCTATACGCTCCCTAACAAATCATTATTCAGCATGAGTGCCCTATGAAGTAACAAAGCAATGTCAATATATCATTACCCGACCCTACCGATAAACCATCTTGGTACATTTCTTATAAAACTGCTTTTTTAGATATTTTGTCGATGATAAACCTGGGAGTGAAGGACAAGTTCAATGACATCACGTACTTGGATGATGGAGAGAGTGCACAGGATGAGGTAATAGATTGAACCCGTCACCCATAAACAATGTATTTGGATCTATTGAGAAGATGGGAAAAGGTGGCAGTCACTATGCGTGTGCTTGGCACAGAGCATACTAATTAGTAGTTGTATACTTTAGTGCATACCAGATGATAAATAGGGTGCATAAATAATATTGTATATTGAAATGTGTTCCAGACTATATGTAGTGTATATAACTGTAAAATGGTATTTAAAAGGTTAAAAGCAACCACTTCTAAACGAAAAAGCCACAATATCAGTGCTCGAAATTCCAAACGGCAATTGCCGCAGACTTTTGGCAAATTAACCAGAGTCCACGGCAAAAAAATGGCAAGGGGGCTCAGATCACTTACTACATATGGGCGCTAATTTAAAAATTTCTCGATTTAAAAAATAAAACTGTCAAAAATTAAAGAAAATAAAGTTTCAAAGCGCAAAGCGGCAGTTAATCAAGTTTCTATCAAATTACAACGTTCTAACACAGCATTTTTTTGCCGTTGACTTAGCAAACGAATTTTGAAGACTGCAATATCAATTTATACTGTTTATTTTACTCAACTTTTGCTTATTTGCCTCTGCCCAGTAAAAACTAAAATAATTACTAAGTAATAACTTGACTCACCACTCATTCAATATTAAACATACAGGGTTACGGGAACACCTCATCACAGCCGCCTCCTGGGAAAGTAAAACCTTCGGCTTCACAACTTGCCAATAAAAATATCATCCAACGTTTCAACCATCAAAATGCGATGATATTGTCAACAAGTGTGAGGTAGATTGGTGTTTCGTTAATTTATCTCCCGTAATTTGAAGGATAGGATAATATTCATTATTTTTCTCGTGAAAAAATATTAATTAACGTTTCACTCATCACAATGATACTATCTACAAGGTCTCGATAGCTGTAGGATAGAATAAAATAGCCGGGTTTTTCCTATAAATGGGAATACACAAGGAACATTTTCCTATGTATAATTGTCAAAACACCTTGCGCCCCCCATCTAGGTCTATTGCAGTGTGTTGTGTATGATTTACACTTCTTTCAACTTTAATGGTACCCATTTACTAGATTCAGGCGATGTTGACGAAATGCCTTGCCTAAAGACAAAACCGACTGTATAGCAACCAGTTTTGAACCTGTAACCCTCGAACCTAAAGGTCAACTAAATTCCACTTTAATGACTGTCATCCGAGTTATCTTGTCTGAATGTGTGTGTAAGACTTATTTGTCTGTATCATGAATAAAACAGTCAGTATGAAAATAACATGCTGGTTTACTCTTTAAGTACGGATGATTAGCCTAGTGCATCACCTTTTGGCGAAAGGTTATAGGTTTGAAACTGGTCGATAGCTAGTCGGTTGTGTTCTTTAGCAAGACACCATAACCTACATTGTCTCAACCTAGGTGATTAATGGGTTCTACCAAATTGTAGGAATGTCTAAATCATACACAAAATACATTAGCTCTTGTAACCTGACGGATGGCGCAAGGTATTCTGCAGATTGCCTGTGTGTTAAATGCCCCTTGAGTTTTCCCGTTTACGGGGATAAAACATAAATATCCTATCCACTCAGACGAGCCAAGCAAGATAATGGGGCTGAAGAAACAGATGCGGAAGTGATTGTTAAAAAGGTATTTTGTATATTCCATTTACCGCTTTATCTTTATTAAACTTTAAAAAATATACACCTGGTTCTGAATTATGACATTAATACTATTAGTTGAAATAAGTATAGAGATACCATTACCTCAGAATACAATGAACAGAATAACTTTTCAATCACATTCAGAGTTAAGTTTTTAAATAAAGATGTTTTGTGTTCTATTGCGTTTTCATTTTAATACTTAGCCCTAAGTGCTGTGTTTTAGAACAAATTACTAATTATTATGAACATACCTCTGTTTGGTTGGTACCTTGGACTGTTAGTAATGTGCAGAACAAATTGCTGTGTTTTTAGTACAAATTGACCGGTTAGTCTGGCGGTTTAGTGCGAAACCTTTCAACCGAAAGGTTGCAGGTTCTTAACTGGCGCTAACCTAGTCGGTTGTGTCCTTGGTCAAGGCACTTAACGGAAATTGCCTGAACCCAGCGGATTAATGGGTTCTACCAAATTAAAGAAACGTGTCTATACACAACACACTGCAATAGCTCCGGTAACCCGACTGTGGGCACAAGGTGATTGGACGATTGCCTGTGTGTTAACCCCCCTGGTTTTCCCATTCACGAAGATAAACATAAAAATTTCCAAAAAATCCTTTTCCTAAATTGCTGTGTTGTAGTATATTACTATTTTAATACTACTATTTTAATTAAATCAAGTCACATGACAGGGCAATTGTTATAGACATTCAGTATACAGCATCTGTTTGTACCTAAATAATGTTCAGAAAGTGCTGAGTTCAGTTTGTTTTCCAGGCGCGGTTAAAAGACTCAACGACATACGATGATCTAGAATCAACCAGCACCAACAATGAATCAACATTGAATTTGCAGAAACATGAAAGGTATAAACAGCTACATATTTTTATGCAAAAGCTTTATGTATTAATTTGCTGTCAGTGCTCAAATTAGATAGTGTCTTATAATATTGACATATAAAAAATAGCTTTTAGATTTTTATTGTTAAAAAAAGGTTTTTATTTTTTTTCTGCAATTTTCTTTTTTTTTTTGCTGACCTCTTTCGGCTTATGGACCAATAAGATAGGATATTCATGTTTATCCCTTTGAATGGAAAACGCAAGGTGCGTTAACACACGGGCAATTGTCATATCACCTCAGGTTACTGAAGCTATTGCAGTATGTTGTATATGATACACATGTTTCTACAATTTGGTAGAACCCATTAATCCTCTGGGTTCAGGCAATTCCGTTAAGTATCTTGCCCAAGGTCACAACCGACTAATAATTCTAGTAATTGGCCATACAGATAAAAACAGGCTGTTATATTATGTTATAGTATACTTGTTTTTTTTACTCTTACATGAGCATTATTTTGATTGTTTGGAATATTCTTGTTTTATACACAATATTAGGAAAATGCAATAGGCAGTATGTGACAGGCAAAATCACCTCCAGTCCAGTGTCAAGTCACAGAATCAATTGTAATGTGTTGCATATGATTAAAATGTTTTTTAGTTAAAGTACAACCCACTTATCTACGTCAAAGCAATGTACAATGAGTCACTCGCCCCAAATGCAATTGTTTAGTTAGTGGATGGTTTTGATCCAACAACCTTTAGGATACCTGCATCAAGCAAAGGCTTTTAGCAAAGTATCTTCCCAATGAAACTACAGGATTATTAGGTTTTACTTACCATTTAACAACATTTCGATTAGTAATCCGACATTTTAATCTTGGATTAATTTAATCTTGAATTTTTCCAATTTTTGATATTGAATTTTTACATTTATGGCAAAAAGTTTTCTATCCCACACACTTTGAATATTACCAAGATCGCAATAGGATATTCATGTTTATCCTAATGAATGGGAGAAGCAAGGGGGTTAACACACGGACAATCGTCAGATCACCTCGCCCCCACCGTCGGGTTACAGGTGCTATTGCAGTGTGTTGTATATGATACTCATGTTCCTTCAATTTGGTAGAACCCATTAATCCGCTTGATTCAGGCAAAGTTGTTAAGTGCCTTGCCCAAGGACACAACCAACTAGCTAACGACAAGTTTCGAACCTTTAAACCTTTCGGTTGAAAGGCGTCGCATTAAACCACCAGACTAATCAGTCGGACCGATAATTTCCCAGGTACAAGCACGGTCCGACTCTCGTCTGTCAAGCTCACCAGGAACTCAACAGCGACAGTGTACGAGAAGGAATGCGTATTATCACAGCTCAATGTCGCAATTATAAACCCCACGTTTCAAAGGTAAAACTTCAAATCCGAGAATTGAAATTGTGATTTTTGTCCAAAACTTTAAAGATGATGGACTTAATACAGTCAGACTACTACATTGTTGTCCTCCCTAATAGCTTGGTAGGTTATTTTGTTGTCTTTTAGTCAAAAGGTTGCAAGCTAGTCATGTGGAAAATTTACCAGATTTTTGTTAATATGTACAATGCACCTATTTGCAAGTTTCCAACATATCTATGTACGAGCCAATACCTTATGTTTGGCTGGTAAGCTGAATTCGTAAGAACCCCGCCGATCTGCAGGCAACCAAAGTGTTATAGAATTAAAACTACTCGACGGCTAGTTGGTTTTGTCTAAGGCCACATCACTTAGCCAGCCGGAACCCAGTGGTTTAATGGGTTCTATCAAAATTAAAGGAACATCTCAATGATACAAATTGCAAAGCTCTATGTAAGTTGGGAGATAAAATAATAAACTTCAATTTGGTCATTAATCCTCTTGGTTTAGGCAATGTCCGTAAATTGCCTTACCTCTTCGATTGAAAAGGCGACGCACTTTACCGCCAGACTAACCGGCCAGATAAATAATAACTCCCTCCAGGTCCTAAATCCCTCAAGTGCAGCAACAGCTCTCAAAGAGTTATCCTCCGGCATGTCCTCCTCCCATTCCGACGACAACGCGATCCAACACATCCTATCCCAACCTCAACAGGATGAATTGAAGCAACTCTACGCGTCACTCTCCGAACTCCTACGACATTACTGGGCTTGCTTTCCCGCCAACACCCCTTTCCTGCAGGATAAAGTAAGGTTGTGTTGTGGTTTATTTAATTAATGGTTTTTAACCAAGATGGTATGGTGTCCTGGGGTGCTGTGAGATCTTGCAACACTTAGCTTGTTCTACAGTTTAATACAACCTGTTCAGCTACCCTTTAATACAACCTGTTCAGCTACCCTTTAATACAACCTGTTTAGCTACCCTTTAATACAACCTGTTCAGTAGTATCCAACTCTGTGTTGGTATTTTTGTTTAGTGCTTCTCAACCCAGGTGCTATGGTGCCCTGAAGTGCCTTTTTCATTACTTAAGTGGTTATGGGTTTTACCAAATTGAAGGAACGTGTTGTTTCCGCAAGATGATGCAACATTTGCCCACTTTACTTAGCCTCATTGTAGACTAAGCTTAACTAGTTTTTCAAACCGGTTTTCAGCAGTTATTGACAACCTGCCGTAATTGCATTACTTATCTAGATATTACACTTTAGGTTGTTCTACCTTTTAATACGACCCTTTAAGTGCTGGTAAATTACAAATTACCATGAAATTAAAGTGCAGTTTCGCATTTATATATCAATGTCATAGGTCAGTCTATGCTTATAATTATAATGCGTGATTAACTCAATAAACTTGTATTGTATACATAAATTATCACGGATATTAGTATGTGTTTTTACTAGGGCAATGTGAACCTTCTTCTGGTAATGCTTGAGTAGCGACAGAAATAAAAAACGTAGCTTTTTACTGAACTAAGTATAAATAATTACAATTATTTTAATAAATAACATTTGGTTTTCAAATCATCTTGAATAAACAAAACCTACTGTACCCTGCCGTACTAAGTAGAAATAATTACAACCCTCTCTTAGGTGAAACGAATGTGCAGAAGTATTGAGACATTCCAGCAGACCAGACTTCGAGTGTTTCAAGAACAATTGCGTAGAAGCATGGTTCATGTGAACGTGAGTATTTGAGCAACAGTTGGTTAGTTCTTAAACATTTTTGGTTAGTGCGGTCATGTCTGGCAACTGCCTAAAGGTTATGTAATCGAAACCATGCGCTGACTAGGCGGTTTTGTCCTTATGCAGTGCACTTAGGTTATGTTATGGAATTGAAACTACCATAAATGGTAAAACAAGAGGATAGGAGATTCATGTTTATCCCCGTGAATGGTAAAACCAAGGAGGTTAATATACAGGCAATCGTCAGATCACCTCGAGCCCACCGTCGGGTTGCCAGCAGTGTGTTGTATATGATTCACATGTTCCTTTAATTTGGTGAAACTCACTAATCCGCTGAGTTTAGGCAATGTCCGTCAAGTGCCTTGTCCAAGGACATGACCGACTAGCTAGCGACGAGTTTCACCTGCAATCCTGTGTAATAGTTAGATCACCTCGCACCCATCGTCGGGTTACCGGAGCTATTGCAGTGTGGTGTATAAAGTATAATATAGAATTTCCTCAAGACCTAGACCTTAATGAAATGTTTGACTTTAATGTGCAATGTCAGGTAACCGAGCATCTGGAAGAAATGGTGAATGCAGCTTTTGCGAAATTTAACTCCTGGCAATCCAAGAAGAGCAGGAGATGATGTATTCTTTACTTTCTAGGAAATTCGTTTTACTGCCCAATACACTGCTGATACTGCTTATACTGTTCTTATTTATATAGGATATGATATTCATGTTTATCCCTGTGAATGGGAAAACCAAGGGGGTTAACATACGGGCATCATCAATGGGAAAACCAAGGGGGTTAACATAATCATCAGATAACCACGCGCCCACCGAAGTTATTGCAGTTTGTTGTGTAGGATATAGATGTTCCTTCAATTTGGTAGAACCCATTAATCTGCTGGGTTCATGCAATGTCCGTTGATGGCCTTGTCCAGGGACACAACTGACTTGCTAGCGACTAGTTTCAAACCTGCAACCTTTGGGTTGAAAGGCGTCGCACTAAACCGCCAGACTAACCAGTTGGATTAATGTTGTTTATTTACTGTAGACTCGTGGACTAGATAATGTAGGGTTTCGCATAATGGAAAAATGTCCGTTGTTCATTAGCATCAGAAACAATTTTTCTGAATATTTTTAGTTTGAAAGGTAGTTTTGTACGCATTCATCTGGGAGGGTCGTATGCTTATGCAATGCTAGCTAGATTTTGATTAAACCAACTTTGGATTGCCAGTACAACAACCTACAAGTTATTAAAGCATAGTCTACAAGTGAGCTAAAAAAAGATTAAGAAATCATGTTTCAATTTTATGCCATCTTAAAATGGGAATCCCCCACAATCCTGTAGTTTCCATCAATAAACCACTTAAGATAGATAACTTGAATCCAGGAAAATGTTATTAGTTACCTAGAAGCTGAATAAGCACCAGAAAGCAAGCAGATTAAAACCTAAACTACTAGTCGGCGGGCCAGATGTGGAAAAATAAAGTCCTTGGTGGGTTGGATTATTACATGAATAGCAAATAAATAGTATTCAATATCTTCTAGCCAATGCCTGTTTTAGAACTCGTTATCCGGTTTAATGCTACCTTAATTTTTTAGTGATTGGATTAAGAAATCTTAAAGCTAAAATGTTGGTCTGACTTGCTAGTGGGTTTTGCTCTTGGGAGCTAGTTTCCCTCTTTAGTTCAATTCACCACATAGAGCTTGCTACAAAAATCAACAAGCAGAGAGATGTAACAAATGGTTATATTTTTCCTCTGGTGTTGCCTAAAGTTACTAGTAAGTTTAGAAGTCTAATGTAGCACTATTTTCCTTTAATTTAGCTTGTGAATTTAACATAATAGTTAAAGCAAGTATTCCTTATGTTGTTGCTCTAATTCGCCACATTCTACAACCCATTTCAGTAGCTACACAAATCAACAAGCAGACAGATGTACAAAAAATCACTTTTAATAGGAAAACGCACAAGTTCAAGAAATTTCCATGGTGGCCGCATCTCCGCCGGCCAATTCATTGAACATAAATTCTTCCTGATACTCCTTGAGGAAGGTGGTTGATCTCGACTCGTCGATGAACAGGGAGTAAACCTTTTTGATGTCGGCGACTGATACCTCCACTCCCTTTGAAAATATGAGGATTATTGTCAGATCGGATAGCTTAGGATAGAATATTCAGGTTTATTCCTGTGAATGGGGAAACCAAGGGGGTTAACACACGGGCAATCGTCAGATCACCTCGCGCCACCGTCAGGTTATCGGAGCTATTGCAATGTGTTGTATAATTGAGACATTCCTTCAATTTCGTGGAACCCATTAATCCGCTGGGTTTAGTAGCGCCCATCGTCGGGTTACCGGAGATATTGCAGTGTGTTGTATAATTGAGACATTCCTTTAATTTGGTACAACCCATTAATCCGCTAGGTTCAGGCAATATGTACTTGTGCAAGACACTTAGCAGATATAACCTCAACACAGTGGATTAAGTTCTACCAAATTGGAGGAAAAATACCATAACATATTGAATAAGATTATTGTCAGGATGAATAGCTTGGTGGGTTTGTGCCTCAGCTTTTAGCCATAAGGTTGTAGGATTAAAACTTGGGGCTATCTAGTCGGTTGTGTCGTGTCCTTGTGGAAGGCATCAGACAGACAAGGAAAATTTAGCTAAAAGTTTGTAAAAATTCAATTTATTTTTGTAAAAATTTAATTTTTATTTTTTGTAAAAAATTCAATTCAATTAACTCTTTCACTCCCGGCCAAATGCATTAATTTAAACATGCTGTCCCGCAGTGTTTTTTTCAATTTTTGGTCATTTTCAAATTAGCACAGTTTTTCTCAAATTTATGCTATGATTTAATATTTAGTATGGTTGGAAAGATAATTTATCCCTCTTTTTAACAAACCGCACACCTAGAATCTACCTCCAATAAAGAATATATTATGTAAACTTTAGTGAACACCACTTTTTATGTAAAGAAAATTCTGCTCGACTTTGAAAATTTTGAGGTGCACTGACAAACGAAATACTCACTAATTATGGGTATGCCCAAATGATATGAAAATTGGAATGTAGATTGTCTAATAGTTTTTGTACTCAGGAAAATTTGAACTGTATTTGTATCTTCAGTAGTTTTTTTACTATTTCTAATTGAAATTTTCCTTTATTCTAACTATATTATGAAAAATTGAACCAAAACGCATTGAAGTTTTTAGTTTTGTAGAACTAAAATAGTAAAAAGTATAAATAAGAACAGCGAAGGAAGTGTAAAAAGGGCATACAAAAGCAAACAAACACAAATACTATATCCAATATTCTTCAAAGCAGGGCACACCGAACTAGCTAGTCTCGCCGCCTTTTTCTTTATCGTGCGCTCAGCAGGCCCAGCTGGATTCATGCTTTGGTGAACACGAAGCATAAACGCCTGCTGCGAAAACGTCACCAACGCTCTCCTTTTTTTCTCAACGGCAAGAAATTCACAGAGAATGTAAAGAAAGACTTGCTTGACAAAAAGAGCTTCTCCGCAAGTTAACGCGACTCCTATTGGCTGAGTTAGTCACTTGTAAATTCGTGTAAAATCGATAGAAATAAGAGGCGAAGCCTTGAAAAAGAAAGGCTATCACTCCTCGCATTTTTAATATTTCTCCACGAAAATTACAGAGAATAAAATATAGGGTTTCCTTGATCGAATGAGCCATAGCTGAGGTCTCTACCATTACGCATTGCGGAGAAATCGTTTTTTAGATTTGCACCCATTTCTGTACAGGCGGGATACCATGTTTTCCCACCAAAACTTTTACCTAAATTTTTGACTTTTACCTAAATTTTTACAAACGCTCATAAATTGAATTTTTACAAACGGCGCCCCATAAAATAAAACTCACTTTTCGCTTCCTACAAACGAGGGAAGATGCAGTGATGAGTTGGATGGCGTATCGGAGCGACGTCTCCATCCCGATCCTGGTGAGCACAGCGATCGCATCCTCTGCCATCTCAACATCTTCTTCCTCGCATCGGATCTCCAGGATCTTTGTCATATTCATTTTGGAATCAATATATATTTATCACAGTTAGTACTTAATGGAATCTTGTCTTTTTTTGCCCGCCTGCATTATAAGTTGCTTACAAGATTCTTAGTTTACTATTCCACACCTGGAAAATAATTCCCTTAAAACTTTGATTTAATAAAAGTTCACAAAGATAGTATAGCTTAAATATAAAAAGAGTACATAACAAGTCCCTATCCCAACAATCCCTGAAATACATAGGCCCAAAGTTTTGGCAACAATTACCGAACATCATTCGCGAGATTAAATCGCATAAAAAGTTTACCAAAGCTGTCAAACAACACCTCTTGGAAGACCCTCATCCGCTTCCCTAGTTTCTCTAATATTTACACCAAATAATTTTTTTTTTTTTTTTAATTTTTTTTTTAAACACTTAAGAAAGTTAAGTTAAAATTTTATTTTCTCCTTTCCGAAATAAATCCCACTTAATCTACTTTACCTTATCTATCCTTTTGCATATATTTACACCTGCATGCATTTTTATTCACTTGTTCTCACATGTTGATTTCCCTAATAAAATTATATGCACGCGTTTCCAGATTTTGTTCATTTTAAATTATGATCACCATGTGAAATCACAGTCTTAACTTCTTGTGCAT
>CH003363.1:207343-221659 GCA_000149265.1 Ciona savignyi
TTATTCATTAATTATATCTCGAATAACACAGTACTAATAATATAAGACAAATATAAGAACTTAAAATGCTGTAACAAACACCGCACCTGTGTCAGCGCTTCTGTTTTGCTCATCTCAAGCGAAAATATTTCACTGCCGGCCATGGCTTGGAATGGGGCATCTTTACTCATGGCTTGTGCCATGCCCATTGCAATGGCTGTTTTGCCTGTTCCTGGTTGTCCTGCGATGAGTAATGCACGCCCGGCGATCTGACCATCCTAAATGATAACACAGAGTTGTAAATTATGCTGGGTACAAAAAATTGATAGTGCAGATATTAAGAGGCACAGACCATAACTTGTGCAAAACAGGACATTGGAATTGATTCTCATAAGTTAAAACAGCCTATAATACAGAGCTCCATTATTGCAAATGAAATTTTTTTACAAACACAATAGTTGTTGTTTTAATTAGTCACCCAATTTGATAAAAAAAATACCATCTTTGCTGATTTCTTTTCAAAACACTCCACAAAAATGCTGTGAAAATCAGTGTTTGGTAAAATATAAAACTGTAGTGGAAACCTGCTTGCACTGTGTGACTAAACTTTAAAATTTAAGCGGAAATACAAGTTTTCATGTCTGAATATGTAGGACTAACCAGTCAGTAATTAAGCACTCCACTAGTGCTAGAAGGAGACAGTGTGCTATAAGGAAATTTGGGGTCAAATGCACACACAAAACATATTAAAGTCTTTTAAATTTCGTGTTTTTAAATTGAGACATCTATAAATTACCAAAAATTTCCTGTTTAAGAGCTATTTGATTATTTTTTGGAAGGATGCGGACGGAATGACATTAATTCACTATAACTTTTTGTCCAGCACTAAACCCCCTGAAAGGGTCTCAAAAGGAATAAATTTCAAAATTAAGTAAAATAATAAAGTACTTTGATCATCTCAAGAATGACACCAGCAGCTCGTCGAGCGGCAAGTTGTCCAACCATCCCCTGGGATACTTGTCGGGGTTCCAAGTCATCGTTTAGCCCAAGTCCTCGGACATGTGAATGCGCCCCGATACGTTCAAGCCTCGTCACCTCTCTCACCTCCTGCACTTTGTTCAGCGTACTGACGGTCTGCAAAAGAGGATAAAGTTTTAACTAATTTTTTTGTAATTATCGATGCAATTTATGCTCCAGCCAGTATGGAAAGTACGGCAGCTGCACACTCGAGATTTTTTATTCCCTGCGTCTTTGCACACTTGGGTAATTTCACACATGCTCGTGAGCAGGCAGTATAAACATCGTATAATTTCCAACAAACCTGTAAACCTACCTCTGGACCTCGGGTAATTTACTGTCAGTACGTTTTTTGTTACGTAGATAGATATGTTAGCTGACGGACACGATAGAATTAGGATAGAATAATACGTTTGTTTAAGATTTTTACAAAATAGTAATAAAAAGGAGATAATGCACACTTAAAGTGTGCACTTTTGGACGTTTGCACACTGCTTAAATATTTGGCGTGTGCACACTCGAGATCTCGGCGAAAATTGACGTACTTTCCATACGGGTGCTCCAGCAATGTCATTTTGGAAACTGAGTTATTGTTTTTCTTCATTACCCAACAGTTGGGTTAAGCTTGTAATTATACCACCAATCAATACATTTTCACCGGAGCTATGATCTCATAGGTATAAAGCTAGAGTTGCCAGACAAACTGCACCCTTTGCATGTCTACTTTGACATACAAATTTGCTTAAATTATTTAAACATTAGTTTTAATTGACAATTAAACATCAAAACCATCCATCATTCATATTTCAGAAAAACGATAATATATTGCACCCATATATCAGAAAATGATCCTCATATTTAAAAAAATGATCAACTATTAAAATATATAAAATAGGAGAAAATAAATAAAGACTGCAAATACTTACAGCCATTTAGTCGTGGTCTATTTATCTGCACACAACTTAACTTCAAAAAGGGTTCAATTGCTTTAATAACTTAACACTGTTGATCCTGTAGCAGGAATAAATTTACGTCTCAAGCTTAAATTTCCTTTAACATCACGTCACTCACCCAATCAATTATATTTATTATTAAACAAACGAAAAACGAATAAACAATACGAAAATTATTTAAGTTTAGTTTGAAGACACTGAGAAACCATGCGGTAATCGACGCAGGATCACCTAAATTGGTCAGACTATAACCTTAACTTCATAAAAAAATGAATTTCAAATTTCCATTTATGACGTGATATGATGACTGATAAAGCCAAAAAACTGATTTTTACATTTCCATTTCTAGTATAATATGCTGATTGTTAGCTAGCATCATAAACTTTTAGCAAATTCCCAACACCAACGCAATCAACTACCATCAATTGTACTGATATCTGTTTAGCATAGAACATGCTAGATTTTCTAACTTACCGGTAATTCCCAAACTTCACACCGGTTCAGACACCTGGGGTATTTTTTAGGCAAGTCAAGTTTTGTACAGTCGTGTGTCCGAATAGTTAACGCGACTGGTACATATACCGATTTTAATATAAAAATATTCATGCTACAGGGTCCCTAACCACAATTTGTATTTTATACACCGAGTATGTAGTTTGTTTCTGCAAGCATAAACGCATGGGTCCCATAGTTAACCAACCAAACTTCTTTTCCATGTGCAGTTAAATAAAATAGAAACGTCTAAAATTTACGAACATTTCACCACAAATGTTTTAAATTAAAGCTTCTTTTCAAGCGCTGTAGTGAAATAAGGCTAAATTCCCAAAACAGCCCGATTTATTTTTTCATGGTTTCAGGAAATTCCCCTGGGTTTAGTAGATAAGTTTCTGTTTTTATAAGTGGCTTATGTTATGAAACAATTCTTAAAGCTTTAATCTAATTTGTAGACTGCTTCAATCGTAATTCAGGAACATATCTTCGTTTTCAAGAAAATTACCCTAAGTAAATGTTTTCTTTTTTTAATTGGCACAGAGTGTCTAATGGTCTAACATTTCACCGAATCTTATCAAAATTAGAGCAGCCGTTCAAGCGCTATGCACCCAAAAGCTAATTTATTAGAAAAAAACGTTTTGGTTTTTAACGTCTCAGGGGAATTTCCCTGGATTTATCACCTAAAATTCTGGTTTCTGCATATCTAAACCC
The DNA here is from genome assembly GCA_000149265.1 of Ciona savignyi. Taxonomy (NCBI): domain Eukaryota; kingdom Metazoa; phylum Chordata; class Ascidiacea; order Phlebobranchia; family Cionidae; genus Ciona; species Ciona savignyi. Next base: position 210,496 of record CH003363.1, read on the forward strand.
ATGTTGTATTACAAATGTCCAATTTTCATTGCGCTTTCAATTTTCCTTCTGGTAGATGTCGGGGAGACATGGCATGCTTGTCACAATCATGATTTGAGAACATATCCTATTTTTTAGGGTATTTCCCGAGGTAATTTTATTATTTCTTCTAAGTGTTAAATCAGTGACTAATGCACTTACATTTCACAAAATCTGATTCAAATTGTAACAGCCGTTCAAGCGTTATGCCCAAAAAAGGCTAATTTTTTAGAAAAAAATAGCGTTTTGGTTTTTAACATCCCAGGGGAATTCCCCTTGATTTATTACCCAAAATTTTGATTTCTGCATATCTAAACCATGTTGTCTAAAAAATGTCTAATTTTCATTGCGATTCCATTACCCCTTCTGGTAGATGTCGGTGCGACATGGCATGCCTGTCACAATCATGATTTCAGTACAAAATCGATTTTTTTAGGGTATTTCCCTAGGTATTTTTTTTATTCACCAAATATGATTCAAATAAGAGCAGCCGTTTAAGCGCTAAGCCACAAAAAGCTAAATTATTCATAAAAAATACCGTTTTGGCTTTTAACCTCCCAGGGGAATTCTCCTTGATTTATTACCCAAAATTTTGGTTTCTGCATATCTAGACCATGTTGTCTAACGAATGACTAAGTTTCATTACGATTCGATTATTCCTTCTGGTAGATGTCGGGGCGCCATGCCATGCCAGTCAAACCTTTGACGAAAAAAAAGAAAAAAAACGAAAAAAACGGACAAAAACATTATGTGTCCCATTTTTCCAAATGGGACCCATAAAAACGGTATTGGTGACGACCCAACTATGGGTTCTAATCCCAACATGGTTAAAAAAGTTTTGTTTGACCATGTAGCCAAATTTTGTTAACGCAACGATACATATACCAATTCTACACCTAAAAACGGTATTGGTGACGAACCCATAAAAAGTTATAAAACGAAACCCGGCAAAAAAACAAACTGGGTAAGTTTTAATCCAATCTTGGACTGGTTGGTCACCAAGTCAGCTTTTACAATTTAGGACATGTGTCGGTCGCGATAACCATTCGACCAGTCAGGATATTGTAATTCAAATACCGGAATGACAGTAGGATTAGATGTGTGGGTCGTTATTATTTGTGTGTAATTAATTATTTTTCCTTTAATATATATATCTATCAGTTCATTCTATCTAATGTAGGCTATATATCTATTAGTTTACTCTACCGATTTATTCAAAAAGCGATTCACACGAATAGGATAGGATAGGATAGGACACGTTCTTTCAATTAGGTAAAACCCATTAATCTGCTGGGTTTAGGCAATGTCCGTAAAGTGCCTTGCCCAAGAACACAACCGACTAGCTAGCGACCAGTTTCGCATCTTCAACCTTTCTATTGAAAGGCCACGCACTTAACCGTTAGACTAACGGGCCGGACAAATCATTTAATAACTTCCCCAATGCTTTTCACACTGATATCTAAGCTGAAGATATGCATTATGACGTCATTAACATTTAAAAAACGCTTGTTGTGGCTGAGTAGGGATAGGATTATTTTAGGTTTAATAAAACGAAAAAAACGAAAGAGGTATTTTCCGACTGAAAAGCTTGATGGGTTAGTGCGTTGCTTTCCAGACAAAAGGTTTCAGATTCGTAACTGGGCGCTAGGTAATAGGTTGGGTACTTGGGCAAAGCAATTACCGATCACACTATTCGGTCGAAAAATACAACATAAAACAAAACGGTATAGTTCCGTTAAATCTGACGATTTCCCGTGTGATAACACACCATGCGTTTTCCTATTCACAGAGATAAGCGTCAATATCCTATTCACTCAGCCTCCCTTTGTTACATTCGTCACAATCGGTTTTATTGCATTATAATATACTACTGCGTAGAATTTGCAAGTGCAGTATATTTGTGCAAGGCGGTTTGTTGTTTCGTTTTATACTGTAAAACAGCGGTTCCCAAACTGGGCGCCGCGGCGCCCTGGGGAGCCGCGAGACTTTGCCAGGGGCGCCGCGAAAGCATGCGGAAGTTGCTGCATTTATTGTTTTTTTCACAAAAAAAACAGTACATGTGTGTTACACCAGTAAAACGTTAGTTGGAGATGTTTAAGCCTGGTGTACAACCCCATACACTGGCATACAGCATTCGTTTTACTTGTAAAATCCATTGTTCGGTGTTATCTGCCACTATTTGCTCACTAACATGGCATTGTTTTCGAATAATGGTTTGTCAAATAACTGTTTTGCATTAATTGAGTGTTAGTCACTTGATTAGTTTAGTGAATAGTTTTAAAGAGTTTGAATGGTTATCCAAATGCATGCTATAGTCTGGATATACAATATACAATACATGCAGTTTTAAAATTTTGGCTTTATGAGGGAGCCGCAAGGTTTGATAAGTTTACAAAAGGCGCCGCCAACAAAAAAAGTTTGGGAACCGCTGCTGTAAAAAGATGTTAGTCTTAAACTTGACAGATAACTTTTATTTGTACTGGGACGTTTAAAAGTTAGGTGTCAGTGTATGTTATGCCTTATGTCATTTAAATTACGAGAGCAATTAGATCGCTAGGTAGTATTATTTTTATGTTTAAGTTATTTAATTCTATTGTTGGACATTTAAGTAACAGTGTATAAATATATGAAACGAAGTAACTTAAACTTTAAATGAAGTTCCACTTTACTAGAAAAGTAGATAGGATAGGATATTCATGTTTATCCCCGTGAATTGGAAAACCAAGGGGTCCACGGCAATCGTCAGATGACCTTGCGCCCAACGTCGGGTTACCGGAGCTATTGCAGTTCGTTGTGAATGATAGAAACGTTCCTTTAATTTGGTAGACCCATTACTCCGCTGGGGTCCGTTCCTTGCCCAAGGACACTACCGACTAGGTAGCGATCAGTTTCGCACCTGTAACCCTTTAGAAACCAAGTTTTTACAGTTTACGCCGGTAATGTTCACATATATTGCATGGGAATAACTATTACCTGACATATATAGCGTGGGACACCCGTTATCGTACACGGTTAACTAACCATCGTCATGATATATTATATAAAGGCCTTACATACCTGATCGCGTTCATCACTTTTACAATCGTTTATCACTTTAGTAATGAAATATTTGATCTTTATGTCCAATTCTAACGTTAAATTAAATTGTTTATAATTCATCTAAGCGTTACAATTAATTTCCTCTTATGTGGTAAATATACGAGCTGTTTAATAATACCGTGAAATAAGTCTTTGACATAAGCGACTGGTTTTGGAGTAGGCCTATAGAGGTTTTAACTGTAGGCTTATCACCTTTATGCTCATTTTTTGTCAATGTTGTTTGATATTAGATGACTTTACCTTATTTTTTCGCCCCTTTATTACAATAAAAAAGAAAGGCATAAATTTTTCAAGTTAGGGAAAAAACGCAGAAAGTCCTCGTGTTTCGTGACATGGCAGGTCGTTAATACAGCGTTCTACGAACCCCCGGTATATTTTTGTTACACCAGTACTATATTACCACCCCGCTAAGAATTTGGTTTACAATTTTCGAGCATGGCGAAGTATTTAAAGATGACAAAGAGGATACGACTCGTTCGATAGTATATGGTAGAAGATGTTTTCGAGTATATACGATCTTTATACACCTATTCCTCGACCAGGTTATGCCAAGCTAAAGCTGAGGCAAGCTTGTGAAATCTTTCTCGCGGTATGCGTTTTCCGCTTATCGTCGTGCGTATTTTGGTGTCTGCGGATTGTCGTGCATTACGCAGCATCATGCGGTAACCGGCATCCGGTTATATTCTCGTGCATTATGCGCCATACGCTTGTTGACTCGGGCATATGGCATTGCGTTAATCGGCATTTGCTTAATTGATGTGCAGTATACGCTCCCGGGAAAATGTCTACTGCTGTGAAATACCGACATTTAAACATACGGAAGCTACTGTTGGCCGACTAGTTAGAGAAAAGTAAACGCGAATTATGATATAAGTATTGAGGCTTGTTTTAACATTATGCTCTTTACATTAGACTTTATACTGAGATATAAGATAGTCGCCAGCAGTAATATAATTGGCAGTTGTTTAGACTACCCAAGTTTATATTAAACTTGTATTTTTCTCTAGATTTTTTCGTTTAGTTTAATAGTCGCCTCTTAACATAAGTTATATTTCGGAAATGAAACAAGCACTTTTCGAAACGTCTCTTAATAAGACTAAACCTGTTACTCTGTGATTTTTGTTACTCTATGTTGTTATTTTTTGCTAAGATGTTTTTACATGTTTTATCTTAATCTATGTTTTTTGTTGCTTTATGCTTTTTTTGCTAAGTCTATCTTACAACTTCATGCATTATGCTTGGAAGAGAATAGAATAGATTATTGTTGATTGCTGAAAAGACCACACACCATTAATAATATTGTTAAAAACAAAAGCAGGAAAGACGACAAAATGACAGTCGTTAAAACACGTCAATCAAATAATAAATGTCGGTGCATATGGTAGACGCAGGAACAAAACCTACTCTTAAGTTTATTAAAATTGGACACTATAAAATAAAATTAACGACCCTAGATCTTGTGCATAGATGTATTTTATATTGTATTTTGTAGCTACAGAATTAATTATAAGGAAAAAACTAATGTGAAAGGCAAGAAGGAAAACTGCAATGTAAAATTAGGATTAGAGCGTAAGTTTTAGGGTTAGGGTTAAAGTTACGATTAGTTCTGGAGTCATGATTAATGTTTAGGGTTAGGATAAGAATTAGTTTCCATAGTTATAGTGAGCAATTTTCTTATCCTGTCCTTGTCCCTTTACCTCCTTTTAGTCTTGTCCGTCTTTATAAATCAAAATTTGTGTTTTATATAGTGTGCCACGCGTGAGCATTGCTTCTCCGTACTTTCCACAACGCATATTAGCCTCCCGGCTTCTAAAACTAACCGATCATACACAAAATACCTTTCCACCAAACTATGATTCGCACGCATTCGCGCCTACGTTACTTAATTGCGATAATTAGCAAGTTTTTGTTTTTAAAAAGCTAAGTTTCGAGCAAGCGATTCGCCCTTTCCAGCAGACTGTTTTTTGCATATAATTTGTTATAGGAATCTACTTCGCTAATTATTCGGCTGCTCGGTCGTTCCGGCCTACTGGGCTAACCATTCATCTACGACTACACCACCGTTTTTTAAGTTTCTAATCCATGATGGGCTCGTCACAAGGACCGTTTTTTTGTATAGTAGTCGGTATATGGATAGGTCGCGTTAACCATTCGACCACACGACCGTTTATTTTTGTTTTTTATCGAGCCAAGTTTCGAACCCATGATGGTTTCGTCGCTATAGGACCGTTATTATATAGGAGTCGGTATATGTATCGGCCGCGTTAACCATTCGGCAACACGACCGCACGACGTGAGTTAAAAAATAGCATATAGCGCTCTCTAGCATGTGATTTTTAAACCTGGCCTTGTTATCAACTCTACTATGAACGGACAGACGTGATCAAACGTTTTTATGTTGTTTAATAAGTTTAATGTTAACTCTGCTAATGATCCATTTTGCCCGCCATTTTGGCACAGCCTGCAAAGGATGGTTACGTCTGTCATTTCCTGTTCATTGTATTATTTCCGTCGGTTAAAACGCAATTGCGACGTGAGAAAGATGAATCGCATCCTTTCTACCCTCGTGCGCGTTCCTTACATGACGTATTCTAGAGAAATTAAATTTAACAGCAGTGCTAATGGTTTTGCATCGTAGCACATACCGTGTATGATATGCCGGTTCTACACAGGTTCTTGAGCGGGCGTTCATTGTTTTGTTTCTGAAAAACTAGCTCGCGAATCTACGCTCACTATAAAGAAACAAATCGTTGTACCCCGGCGAGCGTAAGTAAGTGTATGTGGATGCAGCCTTAGGCTGAGATGTGCTAAGCCTATGCAAGCTTTTGCCGAATTTCTAAATGCAAAGCAAGTTTAATCAGAATATAAGATGAGATTGTATAAGATTGTCGAATACACATTTTTATGTCAAGGCTAAACAACACGTAGCCTAAGTGTAAAGCAGATAAGCTCCTCTTAAAGGTAGATGTCTCTTAATTAACACTGTGCCGCTTTTGGGTTATCTCACGTTGATAAAAAAGCTTTTCTACCGGGCTAAATTTCGATACATAATGGGATCGTTACTCAGACCGATTTTTAAAGAATTCGGAAAATGTGTCGGTAGCGTTTTACCATTGCACTACACGATCGTCTTGTCAGGAAATTTTTATTTGAGACTAGGAAAAAAACAATATGATTAGATATGGGCTTTGATATGGAAATAATAAGACGTTATTATTTTTGTGTTATTATTTTTATTTTAACGTATATGTAGTAGTTAACACCACAGATTTGTTGCGGGGTTATGTCCCACACTTTCCAGGCTTTCGGGAACTGAGAGCCGAAATTTATTTTCTCGTGGTGCTAGGTTGTTAAAGACATGTGGCTCCGCTTTAGCGAATGTCAAGCTTTATCTTTGCACTTCTATACGTTTAGTTTAGTCTTTCCTGAGTTTCCAATCCGCAACTCTAATGCTATCGTAACTTACTCCTTTTTTGAACTTCGTTAACAGTTTTTTGAATATATAAATATATATGGGCCACTTTAACCATTGTCGCACACGTCCGTTTATTACGTTTAGTTTTTTCTCTCTTGCTGTTGTAATAAAGAAACCAGCACATTAAAAAAACAGAAAACATTCTAATGTTATAGACGCGGTTAAAACGGCACTATGTTTTATGTTTTAACAAAAATATCAGAGTAGCCTATTTTCTATCGAAATCGTCACTTTTTACATTTTTTACTGGGCTTTTTTGTATTAACGCATAATGGGCTTGTTGCTGAGACCTTATTTTGTATGTAAGTCAGTATATGTATCGGTCGCGTTAACCGTTTGGCCACACGACCGTACATAGTTACTTCTTATGAGCACAACACTGTTTTATCATCGATTTATTTTACTTACTTTGTTAGATAGTCGGATGGAGAATTAGACCTGTCAAGCGGTAGTACTGTGTAGCTTGGGATTTCCTGTGAGTCTATCACACTGTATCATTCGTTCTGTACTGTTTACATTATTGTTTAATTTTAGATACTTCCTTCCCAGTCCAAAACAAAGCGATTTTTGCTAGGCCCACCTCACATTCGAGTTAAAATGCTTACTTACAGCCCGGATATTTTCGAACGTTTAATCTGAGTCGTTTTTTAACCAGCAAGCGTCGTTTTAGTAAAAAGATTATTTAAATAAAAATATTAATATTGTAGTAAGGAAAGCTGTCATTTTCATTGTTAAAAAATGAACCGCAGTATACTGCACTGTACCGTACTGTACCGTGTTGTACCGCACTGTACCGCACTTTGCCGCGAAGTACTGATCGTACTGTACCGTGTTGTACCGTACCGTGCCGTACTGTACCGTATTATATTAATCGCCACATTACAATGGGTTTATGGTGATTTTGTTTCCCATAACTGACAGTCAGTAGTCGGTGACAATGGGTTATATAAACCGAAATCACTTGTTGGTTACCCAAGTTACCGTACAATTAAATGCACATTAAAGAGTTAAAACCATAGCAAGTTATATTCAAGCGAATAGGTTGATTACGATCACCGTTATGAGTACCGGACTGATGTAGGCCTCGATCGTCACTAAGATCGTTTTTAGATTAAAATTTGAATATGAATCGATCGTGTTAAGGTAGATCATGTTCGACAAAAAATATTTTTAGGCCCATGGTACTTTTCGAAATATTTAAAATAAGTCCTACTAAAACTTGAACTGAAGATGAAAAATATTTTATGGCGTTATTTTTGTTACAGTGAGTTATGTTAAAGGAAACATTTTTAACCCGGTTAAGTTTCGAACCCATTGCTGGCACGTCAGGCAAGACCGTTTTATATAGAATTGATATTTATAAGTACGTCACGGTAACCACTCCACACGGCCGTTCTTTTGTTAAAGTTTTTTTGTTTTGTTTTCCTTTTTTTACAGAGCCAAGTTTCAAACCCACAATGGGCTCGTCACTTGGATCGTTTTTCGACGACACGATCGCCCCCACTTAAAGTTTGACGAAAACTAACTATGCACAGCGATAAAACGTCCCTTTCTGGTACAGTAGAGCGTTCATATGCACGGTAGCAATTTATCGCCAAAAATGTGGTTTAAGCTTTGCTGAACAACGATTGTTCATAATTTCCCATGCGCAGAATATGCACAACTTTACTTAGGGCGAAAAATAGGGCGTTAGGGTAAGTTAGGGCCGAAGTTGAGATTAGTATTCTGGTCATGGTTAAAAATAGTTTTCGTAGTTTTGGTGAGTAGTTTTCCTCGTCGATTGCATTTATTAAACGGGCTTTCAAAAAAATACCTAAATTTAAAAACTTTTTTTTTGAATACAGCTACCGTGCCTTTGAAATTCGATGTATGTAAATATGACCCATCTAATTAGGTGAAACGGTGTTTATTAAAGATAATGGTTAGTTCTTTACAAGAATATCATTCAATAGACTTAAAACACACTGGTAAATCGCTAATTTGTTTTCTTTCTAACAGTGACGGTAGTAGAGTCGATATTTAAATATTCAGCAATAGAATTGAATGGAAATGGAAGCCCGAAAGACAAAACAGGCCCGCCAAAGATGGAATCGACCTTGTGACTTCCTATTTGCAACTGTCGGATACTTTGTCGGACTTGGGAACGTCTGGAGGTTCCCGTACCTTTGCTTTGAAAACGGAGGGGGTAAGATTTAAAATACAACAGCCTCTTAATTTTTGTTTGTGGTCGTGGACTGTATTTCCAAGATTTATTAACTCCGGCATGCATACTTTTTTTGCCCAACTAAATTTTGAACCCGTTGTGAGCTCGTCACTAAAACCGTATTTCAGTATAAATTGCTATATAAATCGGTCCCGTTAACCCTTCTTCAACTTGTCACGATGTTTTTATTTAAAAAATCCGTCCAAATTTACCGTTTTTGTATTCACCTGGCACCTGTAGAATAACAAATACACAATCATTATCAAATTGGCTCTTGGGATAATTGAAGTTGGGGTTAGAATTAGCTCCCATCGTTTTATTTACCAACTTTCCTTCCTCCGCCCTCTTTTTATCATTTTGAAATTACCCGTTATGTAATGGCAAAGAATTGAATGACGTTGTTGAAAATCCTCCGTCAAAGGACAGACTACAAATACAGAGTCTCTATTGTCAAACCAATGCTGTCGTGTCTTTTTTTTTAAAGTATGAAAATTGCCCTGCTTAGACGGTACTTATTTACGCTTGGTAGCATGTGTGTTATCTCCCACTTTTATGTGCTTTTACTTAATCAAATTTTAAATTTAATTTTAAAAACTTGGATGCAATGGAAATTTGCGTTCAGTGACCATTACAATGAAATCACCGCGTATTAACAAGTAATTTCTTGACAGTTTTTGAAATAACTTATTAAGATAATTTGTAGTAGCATGTGCTTTACAATTCCTTTTTATTATTTACAAAAGTAAAGTTCTCGAGTTAAATTAGCTTACGGCGTAAAAAGATTTAAAATGCAAATTTTCGGCAACATAGTATAGTTAAAGTTAAATGCTGAAATAGCAATTTTGTACTTGTGAACGCCGTCGTTTAGTAATTCAACGTATTGTTATGCTTGGTAGGTTGTGGTATACACATCATAAGATTTGAATGTGAACCTGTTTGCCCTAGACAGGCATTAAAATCGCTCAAGCGTTTTATAGGGAATTTCGGTTGAGCTTTAGAGTTTTTGACTCAAAAAGTAAGATATAAGCACGACTGTCGCTCGGATCAATGATTATAAAAAGATATAATCATTGCTCGGATGAGGTATTCTGGCGATTGTTCGTGTGATTATAACCTTTACGTTTAACCACACTATAATACACATTAATATCCTAACCTATCTAGTGCGCTTGATCATATTTTTAAAGTCGTTTAAAAGTCAAAATTAAAACATTTATAAACCGTCATCGGCGGATAAATCGTGGAAAAATATGCTTGTTGGGGGATTTAACATTGTTATCAGATAATTTGCACAGTTTGAATGTCCGGAGCTATTGCACTGTGTTGGATACGACATATACGTTGCTACAGTAATTGTTAAGTTACCGGCGACGGCAACTGGCTTTACCTAAAGTACAACCGATCAGCAAGTCGCAATTTTTAGGCCACGCTTCCTCTTAACTAACTTCGGTCAATAATAATATAAACCTTAAATGTTGTGTGGCCGAATGGTTAATGACACCAATTTATATATCGATTTCTATATAAAAACGGTTTCAATAAAGAGTGGCACCTTTTTATAACGACGATCGTTTTAGTACCTCGAGAGTAATTAAATAACTACCCAAAACCTGTAATTTATATGAATCTAAAATAAAGTTATTTGCAGGGGCATTTCTGATTCCTTATATACTTAGCGTCGTCTTTTTGGCAATCCCGGTTCTAATTCTTGAAAGCTCCTTTGGGCAATATTGTCAAGCAGGCGTCTTGAAATCTTGGTCCAGAGTGCCAATTTTCAAAGGTAAATTGTCTCTGTTTTAGTAGGCTAACCATAGAATTTTACAACCGTTTTTATGAAACAATATTTGTTCAATTAGCTCCGATAGTTAGACCGGTTAGTGCGTCGCCATGCAGACGTTAGAACCTGGTTAAAAGAGAGTCGGTTGTATCTTTGTGGGAATTAGTTGGCATTGCCTGAACCCAGTGGATCATTGGGTTCTATTAAATTGAAGGAACGTCTTTAAAAATCATTCACAACACAACAGCTCGGGCAACCCGACGGTGGCCGCGGTGGTAATAGTAAGATTACGTGTGATAACGGGATGATCATCTTGGGATGCGAGTGAGATCATCTTGGAATGCGAGTATGATCATTTTGGGATGCGAGTGAGATCATCTTGGGATGCGAGTATGATCATCTTGGGATGCGAGTGAGATCATCTTGGGATGCGAGTATGATCATTTTGGGATGCGAGTGAGATCATCTTGGGATGCGAGTAAGATCATTTTGGGATGCGAGTAAGATCATCTTGGGATGCGAGTAAGATCATCTTGGGATGCGAGTAAGATCATCTTGGGATGCGAGTGAGATCATCTTGGGATGCGAGTAA
>CH003363.1:225632-238679 GCA_000149265.1 Ciona savignyi
GGAAACATTCCTTCAATTTGGTAGAACCCATTAATCCGCTGGGTTCAGGCAATGTCTGTAAAGTGCCTTGCCCAAGTGCACAACCGGCTAGCTAGCGACCAGTTTCGCACCTGCAACCTTTCGATTGAAAGGCGACGTGCTTAACCGCTCGACCAACCGGCCGGACCAAATTAAATTAACTTATTTTACTTTTTACTTCAGGTTTGGGTAAGTGCTGCAACCCAAGTGGCTTATTCTGTTGGAACTGGTCTAGGAACTCTGGTTTTACTTGGAAGTTTTAACGATTACAACCACAATTTCTTAAGGTAGGTCCATATCAATCATGGTTTAGGGCTGACCAAACCAATTAGTATGACAGATTAGCTTGGCGGTTTAGTGCTTTGCCTTTCAGACGAAAGGTTGTAGGTTTGAAACTGGTTGCTAGCGAGTCAGTTGTGTCTTTAAGCAAATTCATACACAACACACTGCAATAGCTTTGGCAACCCGTCTGTGAGCGCAAGGAGATATGACGATTGTCCAGGTGATAACCCCGTTTTCCCATTACGGGGATAAACATGAATATCCTATCATTTGTGGTAATAAAACAAGTACATGCCTTAAAACAAGATGCAGTCATATTATTTTCCTTAACTGTATGTGTAATATCAATTTCCTACGAGTCACATTTGGGCAAACGCGATTACAGTCAGTTGCCTTTAGGGAAACTAAGTAAATGAAATTAGTTAGTGTTTGTTTTAGCACAAATACAAGTTTTGTTATAATTCAATTTGGCAACAGGTTCAGATAAATAGGCCAAAAGTACCATATGACACTTATGTTTACTATTTCCTTGTAGAGATTCTATTATAATGGGACTATGCAATAGCCTCTCAAGCTTTATTAGTGGTTTTGCAGTGTTTGCCTCACTTGGATTCATGGCAAAGCAATTGGTAAGCTTTAAATCACTGTGATTTTTCTTTTGCTAGTTGGTTGGATTACTGAATTGTGCTAAAACCGAAAAAAATTCTCAATAATATACAACAAACTTCAATAGCTATTGTAACCCAATGATGGGTGTGAGATAATCTGATGATTGCCTATGTAATAACAGCACCTTGCGTTTTCCCATTCACGGTGATAAAATGTAAAACATATATCATTTATATTCTATCCTGTCATAAATACATTGAATAGAAAAGGATAGGATATTCATAATCATCCCCATGAATGTGATTCGTCGGGTTACCAGAGCTATTGCAGTGTGTTGTGTATAATTCACATGTTCCTTCAATTTAGTAGAACCCATTAATCTGCTGAGTACAGGCAATGTTCGTTAAGTGTCTTGCCCAGAACACAACCGACTACCTATTGACCAGTTTCGTACCTGCAACCGTTCGGCTGAAAGGCGACGCACTAAACCACCAGACTAATCTGTCGAACAATTACAATAACCCTTAACTATTAAATGTTTAAAACTTTGGTCCTACAGAACACTACCTTACCAGAAGTTGCACAATCAGGACCGGGACTTATTTTCATTGCTTATCCGCAAAGTATCGCTCTGTTGCCTTTTCCTCAAATCTGGAGCTTTCTGTTTTTCGTCACTTTGCTATTTTTAGGTTTCGACTCACAGGTGAAAATCGTGTTTTTTTTTAAATGCTGTACAAAGTATGGTCATTCCACGTTAAATGTCCGGTTATTTTCTGTACTTTGAACAGTGTATGACTTAAAACAACAACTGGCTATTCCTTATCTTGTAGAATCGATATTCTTTGACAGCAGTTTTATTAAAAAGTTTTGTTAAATGGCTAATTTGTATAGCTTTAATGATACACTTAGAGTAGCACTATAAAATTGAGCGTAGTACGCACCAACCTTTAAGCATTCCACCTGGTTCAATAGTGGAACTTGGATTTTACTTCTAATTGAAATGTATAACTGTCATTAGGATAGGATAGAATATTCATGTTTATCCCAGTGAATGGGAAAACCAAGGGGGTTAACACACCGGCAATCGGCATATCACCTCGCGCCCAAAACTAGCATAAGAAATATATAAATACCATTTTAACTCGGCCTTTTGTATTTTGATAATAATCTTGTTCATTTATAGTTCGTTCTTCTTGAGGCATTTGTAAATTTCGTGATAGATGGTTCTACTCGCATCCGTGCTTACAAATGGCACCGTGAGTTTGTCACCGGTGTTGTGTGTTTTGTTATGTTCCTCATTGGCTTGCTGATGGTAACAGAGGTAATTATTCTACTTATAATTTCTTGTAAATTTTCGGTTTTACAGCCGCCAATTCGTTTAGTGAGAAAACGCATAAGGAAAGATCATATGGATTACCGTCAGATTACCTCACGCCAACCATTCGGTTACTGCAGCTATTGCAGTGCAAAGATGTCCTTTCATTTTTATTATAACCTATATTCCTTGTTAATGTGAAAACGCATAGGGCGTTATCACAGAGGCAATCATCAGATTACCTCATACCAACCGTAGGGGTACAGGAGCCATTGCAGTGTGTTATGTATGATTGAAACGTTCTTTAATTTAATTTGGTAGAACTTAATACACTGGTCTCAGGCGATCTCTGCTAAGTGCCTTGCTTAAGAACACAATCAACTAGCTACCCGCCAGTTTAGATCCTGCAACCCTTCGTCTGCAAAGCTACGCCTTAACTGACTAAGTAATTCGACGGGTTTCTGCAGAGAAGTACAGTATAAATAAATAACATGCATTGAAAGAAAACAAATTCCACCAAACTAAAATATCAAATCACTAGAAAGGTATAAAAATTAAATGTTTTTCTACGAATATACTATGCATGTCCGACAGATTAGTCTGGTGGTTTAGTGCGTCGCCTTTCAACCGAAGGGTTGCAGGTACGAAAATGAATGCTAGCTAGTCGGTTGTATTCTTGGCAAGACACTTAACGGACATTGCCTAAACCCAGCTGATTAATGGGTTCTACCAAATTGAAAGAACATGTGAATCATACACAACACACTGCAATTGCTCTGGTAACCCGACGGTGGGTGCGAGGTAATCTGACAATTGCCCTTGTGTTAACCCTCTTGATTTTCCCCTTTACAGGGATAAACATGAATATCCTATCCTATCCTTAACGATTTTCTACGCATATAGGGTGGAATTTATATCTTTGAAATCTACAACACTTATGCTGTGGCCGGTTGGTGTCTGTTCCTTCTAGCTGGAGCTGAAGTTGTTGGAATCGCATGGTTCTACGGCCTCGATAACTACTACCGGGGTTTCACTCACATGCTAGGCCCTTTTAGGGGCAGACTCTACCTTACTTTATGCTGGAAGTTTATTATCCCTGCGATTTGCCTGGTAAGAAGTGAAAATGTGTTTGCAATTTATTGTAATTTTGCTTAGCTTTGCCAGATGCGTCCGATAAACTCTAAATTTATATTCTTTTTTTTTAATGTTTGTTTTAATTAATTGGCCTTTCTTCAAATCATAAAACCACAAGGTCCAAGCAATATCTGTTCAGTAGTTTTGCTTATTTTTGGATGCCATATCCCCTATATATGATATTTTTACACTTTTTTCGATTGACTGTTTTAATGACTGATCATTTTGCCATCTTTTCCTGTTTTATGATTTTATTACCTGCTATTTGGTTTATTTTTTTTCACGATGAAACATGAAGCAGGACCTTTGATAAAAATTGAAAAAAACGCAAAAACAACCTCGTTATTATTTTAGCAGGGCAAAAATAAAAACTCAATAAAATGTGTGATTAGTCCATTTTAAGACACTACTAATTTCAAATTCTCTTTTTTAGTCGGTGGTGGTCTATTTCCTTGCTGGTTTAAAGCCTCTTAAAATTGGGAACTACATATTTCCAGTGTGGGCAGAATGTATCGGTCATCTTATGAGTCTTAGTTCTGTTATTTTTATACCTGGATATGCAGTTTACATTAAACTTGCATCTGGGAAATCTTTCTCTGAGGTTAGTTGTTTGCTGAACTGAATTTTAAGCTTTCATTACTTTAACATAATGAAATGAATTTAAGGATCTGAGCAAAAACAAGCATTATGCATGGATGTATGACACAGTCATGCTATATAGGTGATAGTCAGAAAACTAATTCACTTTTTTGATATGTTTTTAGAAGAAATACATTTTCAATCAAGAAATTTATTTCCACCGAACCTATTAATAAAGTGAAATATTTTACTGACTATAACCTTTATATAGTACGGAATGGTATAGGATAATTATGTTTATCCCCGTACGTGGGAAAACCAAGGTGGTTAACACGCGGGTAATTACCAGATCACCTCGCGCACACTGTCGGGTTACCAGAGCTGTTGCAGTGTGTTGTGTAAGATTCACACGTTCCTTCAATTTGGTAGAACCCATTAATCCGCAGGGTTTAGGCAATGTCTGTAAAGTGCCTTGCCCAAAGACACAACTGACGAGTTACCGACCAGTTTTGTACCTACAACCTTTTGATTGAAAGGCGTCGCACTAAACCACCAGACTAACCGGTCGGTAAGACAGTCCCGTTAACTGACAAACTGACTTCCAAACATTTTTAATATCCAGAGTAATACTGACTTTATGTGTTTTCTGCTAAGTTGTCCATACTTTTTAGTTAAGAAGAGTTATCCAACAAGATTCACCCAAGAAAAAGTCAAATCGAGACGATGTACATATGAACTTTTTATGCGAAGAGGAAGAAAAAATTTAGTATCTAAATTTACATAATGCTGCAAGTTTGCATTTTCAAAGCAAAATTTTTCTTTGCTTTGCTGAATTATGTTTTATAAACAAAGCTAAACAAATAGATATATATTTGTTACTAATCACTAATCAGTTAATTTATTTTTCAAATAAATATCAAGTTTACAGTAGGATGTCTTAAAAATTACGATATCTAGGTGAACTACCAGTATATGGAAACAAAGAAAAAGTAACTGAAACAAACAAAGTAAATTTATCATGGATACTAAACACATTAATATGATTAAAAATCAATTTCAATAGAATTACAATTTTTTACAAAATTTAAGAAATATTGAGTAGTTAAAATTTGTAAAAGCAGTCGTTTTCTCACATGTAAAATTCAAATAATTTAATCAGTATTTTACATTTTAAGTGTTACTTATTATGGTACTTAATATAGCTTAAATGTTTTCTTTATATATATCGGTTGATGTTCTTTATCTGCACCTTAAATGATGTTCAACTATGCCTTCAATCAATTGTGCCTGAAAAAAAATTTGGGATTTGTATACAATTTTTTAGAATATTAAATAAAACCCATTTTAATTTAAAACATTGCTAAAGTGCCACCTATATCGATAGGTTATTTATATCAAACCTACCTTAATATGCTGTTTACCTGCATTTCTATAATACATTTCTCTTTTTTTTCAATTATTATATTGTGGCGTTTAAGCGACTTTGATATATTTTTTTGTGTTTTTTAGTAGTATTAGTACTTCTTTTAATCATAAACAAAGCAAAAATAAGCTAAACACAACTGTTTACTGCACGAAATAGAACCGTGCGTGAAATAGTTCCGTACAAAGACCGAGATTTTCTCTTAACTTGCATGGTTAGCACTGACTTTTATAAAATTCTTTTCTACATTATTTAATATTCTTCAAGAGCTATACTTGTGCCACATTTGTGCATTTAAGGATCTGGTCATAAACAGAATTTTTAAACCCTGTCTTTTGCATTTCAGCCTGTAGTCTGTTTATAGGGTTATTCCTTATGAAAGAGAACCCTTTAGCTTTGTCTACACTAAGGCTGAGCATATTAACTGTAACTTATTGGGATATGTCCTATAACACATAAAAAAATTTAAAAAAATGGTCAAAAACATCTGGCTAAAAATGAGTATCGAGCTCACAACTTGGAATTAACCACCTCACTCTCTGACCATTGGTGACTATAGATCATCTCCAAGGAATTACTTTTATCTGTGTCTCTATTTTAAGCTTTTAACTAAATGGCCACTTATCATGATATACTTTTTTTTATAATATGCTATAACTACGATTATTATTCCATTTGCTTTTGCTGAATTCTAAGTTTGTGTTACACTAAACTAAGCTCAGTGATTAGAGATTAAGGGCCAATATTAGTTTGTGTTTCATCAAACTAAATTCAGTGTTTAGAGCTTAGGGGCCGTTATTCCCAAATCGTGAGCTTGATTCTCTCCCCAGACCAGATTTCCCCCTACATTGCCGGGAGTTATCACAATATCATAGCACCTCTCTTAATAATTAAAGTAATTAACTGCAACCTGTTTACCTTTTTGGATTTAATCGTAACAATCTTGGGGTCACCGGTGGCAGAAGATATTTTAACATGGCAAGTATTCCTTTCATTATCCATGGCTTCTATGCTCATGATTCGGGAAACATTTTGCTCCATGAAAATTCTCTGAGAAAAAGTTGGGTAACACTGGGATATGAAAGGATAAAAAATGTTGGGTAACACTGGGATAGGATAGGATATTATAGTTTTATCCCTGAGAATGAGAAAATGCAAGGAAAAGTTATCATATGGGCAATCACTTTTTATATTACCTCACCCCCATTGCCAGGTTAGGAGAGATATTTACATGTAGATATTCATGTTTTATTCCTGTGAATGGAAAAATACATTGGGCGCACACCCTGTGCCCGCCATTGGTGTACCAGAGGTATTGCAGTGTGTTGTGTATGATTGAAATGTTCTCTCAGTTTTACTACATCCCATTAAGCCTATAGGTCCAGACAATGTTCGCTAAGTGCCCTGACAAAGAAAACAACTGACTTTTTAGGGAAGATTCAATGAGACATCTTTAAGCTATAGGAAATGCACTAATTCATCAAACTTTAAGTCTTGATTATTTTAGCAGTTATGCTGAGCTATTATAGATTTAATTTTTAATTAAAACCATGATGGACACATCAATAAACGTGTCCGGCCGGTTAGTCTGAAGGTTAAGTGCATCGCCTTTCACGCCTCGTTCTTGGGCAAGGCACTTAATGGACATTACCCGAACCCAGAGGATTAATGGGTTCTACCAAATTAAAGGAATGTGTGAATCAATACATAACACACTGCAATAGCTCCGGTAACCTGACAGGGGGTGCGAGGTAATCTGACGATTGCCCGTGTGTTATCCCCTTGGTTTTCCCATTTATTTGGATAAACATGAATATCCTACCCTAAACTGTGTTACTTACATCGTCATCAGGGTCAATAAGGTAGAAGCTGCTTGCATTGATCGCAACAATGGCAGGTTGCTGTGCTCTGTTGCCGAGTTTAACCTGTGAAAGTATAACAAATTAACTAGATTAGCAGAATACTCTGAGGATAAAACAAAAAAATAGGCAGAAAAAATGACAGGATACACATAGTTAACCGCAGTGGTGGGATTAAATGGGGTTGTTATTACATTAGTAAACTTTAGATTACCTTGTGTCCATCGACGGTATTGTAATATGCTAGGCTAAAATACTCATGGGATATTTATGGTTTATTACCTATGAGTGAAAAATGCAAGACCTGTGATGCAATCTTATTTGAAAAAATGCAAGACCTGTGATGCAATCTTATTTGATTATTTTTCCACTGTTAGGTTACCAGTTATGGAGTGTGTAAATAAAATTAACTCGTGTTCTTTAAATTTAAGTTCACAACCTATTATTCCAATGTCTGCTGGGTACCTTGTCCAAGGAAAAAATGACTAGCTAGCGACCAGTTTTGACAATTCAACATGATGCAACTTTGTGTCTTTGGGCAAGGCACTTAAAGGATATTGCCTGAACCAAGTCAAATGATGGGTTTCACCAAATTGAATGAATCATACACAACGTACTGAAATAGCTTTAATTACTCGACAGTGGACGTGAAGTAATCTGACGATTGCTACTGTGTTAACGCCCATTGCGTTTTCCCATTCACTTGGAAAAACAAAAATATCATATCCTAACTTACATCGACTTTTAGTAGAACCCACTAATCCGCTGGGTTCAGGCAATTTCCGTGCCTTGCCCAAGGACACAACCAACCAGTTTTAAATGTGCAACCCTTCGGCTTAAAGGCCATGCACTAAACCACCAAGCCAAGCGGTCGGATGTCATAAACTTACATCCACGTGGAAGAAAGAAGATCCAAACAACTTCTTCTTTCGGATTTTCGAGAGAAATTCGCACTGGGCTTGTGGAGTGTTGCTTGAATGGGTTGTTTTCATGTGGGCGCAAACTTTGTCACACCATACAGATGCCTTGAAGTGTTGCAATGCTGGACGTGGTATGATGGTTTCCATGTCATTTCTAAAACAAAGTAAATAAAATGATAGATGGGTCCTTTCTATTCTTATTACATTTTAAGAATAAAAAGTATTGGATAGGATATTTTATCTCTGTGAATAGGAAAAGGGTTAGGGGACGTTCCCACACAGGAAATCGTCAGATTAACTCATGCACCATCGGGTTATCAGAGCTTTTTTACTGTGTTGTGTATGATTAAGACGTTTAAGACAATTTTAGAACCCATTATTCCGCTGTGGCAATATTTGCTAAGTTCCTTTCCAAAAGACATAACCACCTAAAAAGTGAGTATTTTCACTGAACAGTAACAATCACTTAATCAATACTTAACATTTTTTTAAAACTATTGACATAAATATGTAGTAGTTAAAGATTCATTTAGCACAATTAAACTCACTGCGATGGGAAATGATTATTTCCATGTCCAACAAAGAGAAAAGCAGCGAGCTTTACAATCTCATCGATGTGGAATTTGGAGAATCTCCTTGAAGTATCCTCTCCATATGAGAACTTCCCTCCAAGGTAATCATCGAGCACCTGTGAAATTGAAGTTTAAATAGTTTACCATACTGTGCGTTTCCTAGTCACAGGAATAAAACATTAAACTCCTTTCTTATACAATTAAAAGTTCGACCAGTTAGTCTGGTGGTTTAGTATAATGCCTTTCAAACAAAAGGTTGCAGGTTCGAAACTGGTCACTAGCTATTCGATTGTGTCCCTCTAAGGTAATCATTAAGCACCTGGTGGATTTAGGTAAAAAGCTTATGCTCTATATTTAAAGAGAGTCCTGCCCTTTGCCTTTTTCCATTAATGAGAATAGAACATTAATATCCTGTCATATACTATTAAATTTTGCAGGATCAGAACTGGTCAGTTTTGTACCTGGGTATGAAACTTAGCTAATATCGCCTGCGAGCAGTTGATTACAGGTTTTCGCCAAATTAAAGTGAAGTTTTAACCATATAGAACACTGTGATAGCTTGGGTAAGCCGACGGTGGGTGCGGGGTGATGATAGCCTGTCTAATAACGTTCATTGCGTTTTCCTATTCTTGCTAATAAAACATGAATATTATATCTTATACTATTATATTTTCCTACAAAATTTGGGTTTTATTAAACTTGACGTTCCTTTCGAAGAGTGAATGTAAAAAAGGCTGGTTTCCCTTAGAAATGGACAGAGGTCAAAAATTATAGATATAATTTTGCAGGTATATGTAGTTGTCCCAAATATGTATATATGTGGTTGTCCCAAATATGATCATAAAAATGAGAATCCTATCCAAATTGCAAAATCCACATACTTGATTAAAGAAGAAAGTTGTAAGCATAGAGTTCTCATATGTGATGGGGCATGCCCACACGACACGCTGTATCATAATGAAGAAGCCAGTTTTCCTGTAGTTCATGTCTGAGTTCACATCCATTACATAAACCTCAGGATTTAAGGGGATGATTTCACTGGCTGAAAGGGAAACAATATTATTTTTTAAATTCAGTTTCATCACTTTTATGGGTTGGATAGAAAAAGATAAATATTTAACAACACAATAAAAAATGGAATAAGAAAACCAAGTGGGTAATCATACGGGCAATCGTCAGATCACCTCGCGCCCACAGTCGGGTTACCCGAGCTATTGCACTGTGTTGTATATGATAGACACGTTCCTTCAATTCGGTAGAACCCATTAATCCGCTGGGTTCAGGCAATGTCCGTAAATTGCCTTGCCTAAAGACACAACCGACTAGCTAGCAATAAGTTTCGCACCTGCAACTTTTCGATTGAAAAGCGACAAACTTAACTGCCAGACTAACCGGCCAGACAGAAGTGAAATAGTAACAGGTTAAATTCTTTTGTGAATCCTACATGGTTGAATAAAATCCTAGATTAAAAATTAAAATTGTACATTAAAAATAAAATTAAAACCTGTAATCACCATGTTTAAATGTTTATTGACAAGGTTAACATCCTACAGCACAGCGATACTGCTGTTATTACCTTGATCATTTTCCATGACAACCAGAAAGGCTCCAAATTCAGCCAGTTCAGTGAGATCTGTGGTGCCAATATCCTTTCCAAACCCCTCAATGACATGTTGGATTATCTGAATGTAAATACATGCCAAAATGAAAATAACCGGATCTTAAGGAATACAATGCAAGTCTAGTATATTGTAAGGAATACAATTTAAATATAGCATTGTAGGGAATACACTGCAAATCTAGTGTTCTGGCTGCATAGTCTAGATCTAGAGCAGCGGTTCCCAAACTGGGTGTGAGACTTTGCCAGGGGCGCCGCGAAAGCATGCGGAAGTTGCTGCATTTATTATATTGTTTTCTTACAAAAAAATTACAGTACATGTGTTAGTTAGAGATGTATGAGCCCGGTGTGCAACCCCATAAAGTAATTTTTTTACTTGTTAAAAATCCATTGTTCGGTGTTAACTGCCACTATTTGCTGACTAACGTTGCATTGTTTTCGAATAATGGTTTGTCAAATACCTGCTTTGCATTGATTGACTGTTCGTCACTTCAGTGAATAGTTTTGAAGAATTTGAATGGTTATCAATGTGCGTACTAGTCTGGATATACAATATACAATACTTGCAGTTTAAAATTTTGGCATTATGAGGGAGCCGCAAGGTTTAATAAATTTACAAAAGGCGCCGCCAACAATAAAAGTTTGGGAACCGCTGATCTAGAGGATAAGGACGGAGTTCGACACCGGACAGGTGCTGGGTTCGATCATTACCCTCTTTAGTTTTTGTTTATTTCGCAGCATGGAAAAAAATTTAATAACATCAGAAGCATGGAAAAATGCGTTCCATAGAGAGTTGGTTGTGTCCTTAGGTAAGATAAGTGAAAGTTATTTCAGTGGGTTAATGGATTGAACTAAAACAGTTTGAATGTCATAATTATATAAAACAAATTTACAATTGCTTTCATAACCCAAAAGTGAGCATGAGGTAATCTGAAGATTTATCAGTTTATAACTTTAAAACACCCAATTATATTACAAAACTTTCTTTAGTGTTAATACTACCCAATAAAACCAGGGGATCAATTGAGAAATAACCATTATGATATATATTTTTCATGAAGAATATATAATAATTTATACCATGTACATCACAACCACCGTTGGATTACCAAAGCTATTGCAGTGTATTCTATATGATTAAAATGTTTCTTTAATTTGGTAGAACCCAATAATTCACTGTGTCTTTCTCAAGGACACAAGCAGCCCCAAACAATACTCTTTAAAATTATGTTTGACCATTGGGCATTAAAAACAATATGACCAATCCAACATTGGTTGCTTAACTTTTTAAATGGATAGGATATTCATGTTAATTACCTCGTGCCCACCGTCGGGTTACCAGAGCTATTGCAATGTGTTGTGTAGGATTCACACAGTCCTTCGGCTTAGTAGAACTCAATAATCCGCTGGGTTTAGGCAATGTCCGATAAGTGCCTTATCCAAGGACACGACTGACTAGCTAGCAACTAGTTCCGAATCTGCAGGCACGCACTAAACCACCAGACTAATCCATCAAACAATGGTATAAGACAACTCACAGTTGTAGTGTTGACAAGGAATTCCCATTTATTTCTTCCAGGCAAGATGAATATTTGTTGGAAAGAAACACTTCCCATCTAAAAAACGTTTCATAATTTTGAGGGGGAAATCAGGTATTTTACAGTTTAAAATTAGGTAATCACTATTCTAAGGTATGTGTCCTAAAACCGTGTAATCAAAAAATCCAGTGTATGAAAGAAAAAAACCCACACCAACATTTTTTTAGCATATATTATCTGGAAAGGTATGTGAGAGAAGGCCATATTTACGTAATAATAATATTTTGTATTGGAGGTACTTGGTAGTCAATGAATTTAAAGCGAAACATGTCGGGTTATATAGCATGAAATGCACGCAGAGAATGTTACATATCAAAGTAAATGATTATTACACACATGCGGGCATGATTACAGTTGGTTACAGGGCACGCATGATTACAGGGCACAAAATAACTGTCTGAAAACCTGCACATATTACAGAGATAGAAATTAACGCATTTCCACAACAAATAATGTGACATATTTACTTACGGCGACTCCTTTAATCTCGACTTCTGTAGGAGGATGGTTTCTTCCTCCATGGTTCAGTGTTTGCTGCAAGTTTATCATGGTGAACGCTGCGGGATCTGGGAAAGTTTTAGGAAAATGTGTCAAAAATTACAGCAAGTTTGCCGTAAGTTTATCATTGTAGGTTTAAAGCAGGTTTAACTGCATGGTTTAACGCTGGTTTATGCAGGTTTAAGCTGCAGACTAACACTATAGGGTCTAGAAATGCAGTCCAAATGCTTCTAAAAAGTGTGAAAAATTATTCGTTGTTAAATGCAATGCAACTTGGATTAAGATGGGGCAAGGAGATCATATTTTATCATTATGCATAAAAAAGAGGTGGGAACTTATCACACAATTGTCAGATTACATTGCTCCAACTGTCAGTTACCACAGCTATTGCAAAGTGTTGTGTATGATTTACACGTTTTTTCAGTTTTATTAGAACCCATAAATTCGCTGGGTTCAGGCAACACTTGCCTTGCTCAAGACCCAATAAACTACCAGTGATCATTTTTGAACCTGCAACTTTCAAATGAAAGTCAAAGAAAGCACGAACTCCCAAAGCTATTTGACCAAACAAAACAACATCAGTATATCGACACAACCAGACAATTCATACTTTTGTTTCAGG
>CH003363.1:238779-262345 GCA_000149265.1 Ciona savignyi
AGACAATTCATACTTTTTGTTTCAGGCTCCCCACAAGCTTGCTCCAGATGGGCCAGCAGATGGGGCAGCAGAGCTTTAGTTGGGCGGAAGTAAGCAGCAAAGAATGCAAAGAGTCTCCAAGCCTTCAAGTAGCTCTCTCTGGAAGCATTATGCCGAATCAGCATATTAGGTCATTTTTATACTTAGTATCAAAGTGCTGTATAATCTATATAATCTGTTTAACTACAGGGAAAATTAGTTAAAGTGAAAGGCAATGCACTAATTTATTAACATATTCGGCTGGACTAATTAATACCTGAGACAATTACAGTCATTCTAACAATTTTAGTTTAGTTTGGTTAAGTATAATTTATGCTTTTTTAAGTAGCGTCTTCAAAAATCCATGCATTATGCTTCAAATTAGGAAATACTGGTAAATTATATTTAATTTGAAACATTAGCTGACACATAGTAGAATATGTTTCATTAAAAACTTGTACGACCGGTTAATCTGGCGGTTTAGTGTAAAGCCTTTCAACTGAAATGTTGCAGATTCTAAACTGGTCACTAGCTAGTCGGTTGTGTCATTAGGCAAGGCACTTAACGCACATTGCCTGAACTCAGTGGATTTAGGGTTCTACCAAATTGAAGGAACGTGTGAATCATACACAACACACTGCAATACCTCCAATAACTCGACGATGGGCGCGAGGTGATCTGACGATCACCTGTGGGTATCCCACTTGGTTTTCCCTTTCCCGGGAATAAACATGAATATTCTATCCCTATCGTATTCTAAAAATGGCAATACACATGACACTTACGGTCGTTTATTCTTGATAGTCTGCCGTACAATTTGAACATAGACTTCATCGCATAATGGGATGTTCTTTCTACACGCAGCCAGAAGTTTGATTATGTTCTTGTAATCTGTGTTTTCCTTAGAAGGTGCATCTCGACAGAAACCCAAAATGGCTGCAGATATAAATATAATGTAAAATTCAACACCACATTATTGTAGATCTTATTACTACAAATATATCACCACAAATAAGTGCACATTGCTAGATTTGGATAAAGATCATGTGTATCTTTATTTTTTGGAAAATTATATATTCTATACAATAATATGGTATATCATGCAGCTGTATGTGTTTAAGATTGTCCAGTGAATGGTTAGGTGGGTGTCGCCTTTTAGACAAAGGGTTACAATTTCAAAACTAGTGTATAGCGCATTAGTTGTGCTTTTGGGCAAGGCACTTCGCGGGCATTGCCTAAACCCATTATAAGGATGACTTTAACAAACAGGTGCTTAACTTTATAAACTTACCACTAAAGGTTTGAACAGCTAGAGCCGATTTCTCTTGATCTTGGTAATTTATCATGGAAGTCTTTATTGGTTTCTGTTTGAACAAAATTATGTTGTTATACCAAGCTGAAGATGAACCTATATTATAACAGCAAGAAAATGCATCACCAAGACATTAATTTTGTTCGACCCTTTAAGGCAGACTACCCTCCACCCATTATTGGGTTAACAGCTACTGCAATGTGTTGTGTATGACTGAGACGCTCCTTCAGTTTTATTTCAACACATAAATCAAATGGGTTTTAGCGATGCCTGCTAAGTGCCCTTGGTCAAGGATACAAACAACTAACTAACAAACCTTTTCAAACTAGCAACCCTTTAGCTTAAAGGTGATACACTAACCCATCAATCTGTTAAGGCAAAATACTTTCTATAGTTTTAAACGGGTAACGTTAGTCTAGTGGCTCAGGGTGACATATGTTATCAGTCAGGTACTGAAATCGATACCCACTCTCGCCACTTTTATACATTACTGTTTAGCTGTGCAAGTTATTTAAACCTTCCCAAAAAAAAGACAAAAGTGACCAACACTCAATAAAGTGACCAAGAATGGAGGAAAAAATTAACCAATACTTGCATGGTTTTTATCTAATCCGATGGGTTTGTCTGGTGGTATAGTGCCTCCTCGCCTTTCAGTCGTAGGGTTGCAGGTACGAAACTGGTCGCTAGCTAGTCGGTTGTGTCCTTGGGCAAGGCACTTAACACATTGCCTGAACCCAGCGGATTAATGGATACTACTAAATTAAAGGAACATGTGTTTCATACACAACACAATGCAATAGCTCAGGTAACCCGCGGGGTGATCTGACGATTGCCCGTGTGTTAACAACCTTGGTTTTCCCATTCACGAGGTTAAACATGAACATCCTATCCTAAAATAAGACAAGACCATATACGTAGTTGGTTTTCACCTCATGGGTAACGTATACCAGTCAATAGGTTTATATACCTTGGTGTGCACAAGGATTTTCTCTGCCTGATTTGGTTTCTTGAAGTATTCCCGTGCGAACATGAGGATTGAATATTCCCTTCCATCATCCGGTGGTTTGTGGATTTCAAATGTGCTCTCCCGCCTCCTTGGAACAATGCTCTCAATTTCTTCTATTTCATCCTCCTCCTCACTTTCCTGAATATTTCAAATTTGAAATTAAATTTTCCACAGCAAAATTAAATCTCCCACATTGTAAGAATTTGTGAGTACAAATTTCAATATTTTATTTTTTTTTTAAGTATTTAAACTTGAAATAAGAAAAATTAAATCTTTCATATTGTAAGAATTTCTGAGTACAAATTTCACTCTTTAAATTTACAGTATTTAAACTTGAAATAAGCAAAATTTAATGTTTGCAGCGTATGGAGTTCACTCTGTAAGCTGGGATTATTTATTGATGCATAAAGCCATGTTTACACTGACGATTAACAATATTGAACACCACAACTAACAAACTAAGGATTTGCATATTGAACACTATAACTAACAAACTAAAGATTAGCATATTAACAACTATCTAAATTAATATAGGTGGGTCCACGGTAGCCACAGGGTCCAGGAATTTAGGCCATAAAAGGCCCATTACTCTACATTAATGAACATTATATTGGATACTATAGCTAACCAACTAAGACCGCATTAATATCCCATCCTATTTCGCAGGCTTAAATCTTACTGGTTTCAGGTGAATGGGGGGAACTACAACAGGAGTAGCGCGGACTTTTTGTGGAGATCCCTTCATAAACAACAGGATGAAGTTCTTCATGACTTTCGCCTTCCTGGAATTCCATTTAACTCCGTTAACAATAAAATAGAATAGGATAGGATATTCATGTTTATCCCCGTGAATGGAAAAACCAAGGGGTTTAATGGGTAATCGTCGGATTACCTTGCGCCCATCGTCGGGTTGCTGGAGCTATTAAAGTGTGTTGTGTATGATTCAAACGTTCCTTCAATTTGGTAAAACTCATTAATCAGCTGGGTTCAGGCAATTTTACGTTAAGTGCCTTGCCCTAAGACACAACCGACTAGGAAGCAACCAGTTCAGAACCTACAACCTTTCGACTGAAAGGCTTTGCACTAATCCACCAAACTAACCGGTCGGACCAATCGGAAAATTCCATTTAGATTGAGAAGGAACATGCAATTCATTGGATATCATGATTTTGATTAAACTCTACAAAGCCAACATATTTAGGTTATTTTATTTGTTTTTTCTTTAAAAAACAATAATTAACACATACTTAAAATAAGCAAAAGGGAAGCAGAAAAAGGACAAAACAATTAAACAAAATTTTATTTAGCACACATTTCAGTTGCATAACTATTGTCATTTTAAGTGCAATTTCAAATAGGTATGTAGCTATGTAGGTAGGGTAAGGTCACATGTGCTAATAAATCTAATTTTTGAGATATTTATTTCCTGTTGGTGAAAATGCATCTAAAAATACTCTTATTTATAACACATATATAGAAAATCATTTTTTACTAAGTTAGAAATCACTTGTGAGCAACATATATTGTCTGATGAGTTGTATTAGTACAATAGCGTTTTAATTTCTAGCTTAACACTTTGAGGGGTAACTGATCTGAACATTCCTTACTTTGTTTGCAGAGTAAGTGCACCTTTGCTGGTAGCTAGCACCAGAGCATTGCTTGATTTAACATTGACAGTTTTGATGTCCTTGTATTTAAAGCTCTCTTCACATTTCCATTCATTTGAACCTAAATAAAAGATAAAAAAACATACCATACAGGTAACAAGTCAGGAAAAGGATAAATTATATGAGAAATATGTGGTAAAATGTGGGATAGTTTTTACACAGGCAGTTGTCAGATTTCCCTGTGATATGGTGTTTATACGGGCAATCAGCAGATAACATATGATTACTGCTGGATTACCATAGCTATTGCAGTGTGTGTACTATTTTAATAGAATTTATTAATTCACTGTGTTCAGGCATTGTCCGCCAAGTACCTTGCTTAAGTACACAAACATCTAGCCTACAGCTGATTTTGATATAGCAACATTTTAGCTGCCTTCAAGACCACATGCCTTTACCAATTGCGCTAAATGTCCACACAAATAAAGTTCTCCATAAAAAAATTATATTCTATATAAAAGCAAACAGCTGTATAGGATATGTTTTATTTTATCCCAAGTATGACCGTGGGCCTGTCCCCACTGTTGAAATGTACTACAATTAGAATAGGATAGGACAGCGGTTCCCAAACTTTTTTGTTGGCGGCGCCTTTTGTAAACTTATTAAACCTTGCGGCTCCCTCATAATGCCAAAATGTTCAAACTACAAGTATTGTATATCCAGACTAGTACGCACTTTGATAACCATTCAAATTCTTCAAAACTATTCACTGAAGTGACGACTGACGAACAGTCAATCAATGCAAAGCAGTTATTTGACAAACCATTAATCGAAAACAATGCAACGTTAGTCAGCAAATAGTGGCAGTTAACACCGAACAATGGATTTTTAACAAGTAATACGAGTACTTTATGGGGTTGCACACCAGGCTCATACATTTCCAACCAACACATGTACTGTAATTTTTTTAGTGAGAAAAATATATAATAAATGCAGCAACTTCCGCATGCTTTCGCGGCGCCTCTGGCAAAGTTTCGCAGCTCCCCAGGCGCCAGCGCCCAGTTTGGGAACCGCTGGGTTAGGATATACTCATGTTTATCCCCGTGAATGGGAAAACAAACGGTGTTAAAACCAATCGTCAGATTACCTCGCGTCCACCGTCGGTTACCGGGCTATTGCAGTGTGTTGTGTATGATTCACACCTTTCTTCAATTTGGTAGAACCCATTAATCCACTGGGTTTAGGCAATGTCTGTTAAGTGCTTTGCCCAAGGACACAACTGACTAGCTAGCGATCAGGTTGTAAAGCGTCAAACTAAACCACCTCACTAAATGTTCGGCAATTAATATATCACTGTGAAATTCCATTTGGTCAATAAAATGTTCAACGCTTTTTACACAGTTTTGAACACATAACTTTTCAGTTGGTAAGCTAGCGCTTTACCAAATCAGCAGTATTAGAAGATTTTAATGTTAACACACCGGATTATGAAGTAGAATAGAATGTTCATTTTATCCCCGAGAATGGGAAAACTAAGCGGGTTAACACACCGGCAATCGTCAGATTACCTCGCGCCCACCTTAGGGTTTCCGTAAAGTGCCTTGCCCAAGGACACAACCGACTACGTCATGACCAGTTTCGCACCTGCAACCTTTCGATTGAAAGGCGACGCACTTAACCGCCAGACTAACCGGACGGAAGCAAATAAGTTTTATTTTTAAAATGTAGAAACAATAATCCTACGAGTGTCTTTCAGCATGTGGATCCCTGACTTTCCAACACTTATCAAGTTGCATTTCATCAGGTTTCTATGGGTTGGGGAAGTGACCTCTGTAACCTGGACAGATAAAAAAAAATATTTTTACAATTTTTTCAATTTTTTAAAAAATAAATTTTGAGCATTTTAGGGTTAACCATAGTCGTCATGCTATATTCAAGGACGTTTAATGTAAAAATTATTCAAATTCATTAATCTTAAAATTTAATAATGAATATAGAAGTAAACATGTTTAAAATTCATTTTTTAGTGAAAAATATACAAAAATAAAAAGGTTTTGGGTTAGCTAGGGTAGGAGTATCACATCACCTGTGTCTGTCAGAAAATCATGTGTGCATGTTTGGGTTAGTGGAACTATTAAAGTGTGATGTGTAGGATAGGACTATGCTTTAGGTGTTTTTTAGACTATTATGCTACAAGGTAAGCTAGATCCATGAGGTGTCATAGTCAAAAACACAATAGTTGAGAATCCAGCACACTGCAATAGCTGTGGTAACCCAAGAAGGCAATCTGACAATTGCATATAAGATAAAACCTATTGCATTTTTCTATTCTTATTGATAAATTTGTGTATTATAACCCATCTATCTGTCAATGGGATAAGATATGTTTTAAACCTGTAATCAGTAGAGTGCAATGGGCATTATGACACAGGCAATTATTACTTGAGAATTTTTAATTACAATTTTTCCCAAAAAGCATTTTAAATAAACATAACCATACATAAGACATAAAATAAATAAAAAAAACGTACAGTACCTTCACTGCAACCACCCTTGAAAAGTAGATCTTCCACTTATTAATGGCATCCGAGATAAACTTCTTTTTCTCTGAAGTTGAGCTCTGATCTTTTGGAATAGATTTTGATTTCTCAGAAGCAAGAATTCTGGGTGAGCTGCGTCTTATATCTTTCACGATCTGTAGGAAAAAATTGTAGGTTAAAATAAATAGGATATTCTGTTTATTTTCATGGATGGTTAAAAGCGAAATAGATAGGATTTGTTTTTTGCCTGTTTATATTAAAAATAATTAGATTAACTTGTGATGCACATGGAGGGGGCATATAACACGCATCGGACTACCTTTGTCCACAGTTAGGTAACTGGATTTCTATTATTTGTATTTTATTAATATATTACTTTGGTGTCCAACCATAACCGCACCACACCCCCTCACCCAAAAAAAGTCAGATTTTAATTTAATGCTGGAAGTTGCAATTTATACATGTATTGCTTTAGTGTTTAACCACAACTAAAAAAAGAGAATTTATGATTTTACCTGTTTAAAAAGAAGCTGGATCACCAAAGCACTGTCGAACGGCTCATTGGGTAGAAAATATTCCTTTCTGAGAACCAATTTCCACTCAACATTGCGAAACATAACTACAGGGTTATGTTGGGTTGAGTGAAGGGTTGTTTTGATGGCGGTGTCCAGACCTACGTGTAAACATTTTAATGGTATTGTAGCGAATCGTATAGTGGCAGTTTTTATTCTCCGGTCTCACATTAAAAACAAACTTTTTATAATGTACGCCATGCGGCATCATATTAAGGGCAATCAAGTAATCAACAAAAAGGAATGCGAGAAACGTTACAGTATTAAAACACAAAAAAAGTTGTTTTTATTGAAAATATCATAAGAAAATTATAGTTAGTTTTATACCTTTTATCTATAATCTGATAGTTACCAATGTGTAATAATAACTGCTGTGTTATAACTGATTATCCAATTTACAATAAATTGACACTCTGTATCCTATACTAAATTCAAAATGTTAGTATTTAAAGCCAATTAACATGCCATAGCAAATCCTTATTCCTTTTCTTACAAATAATATATAAATAGTAGGAAACATATTTCCTAACGAAGAAATGTAAATTCTTAAAAATAGAGTAGAAATAGTTGGAAAAGTTTTTCCTCCCAAAAATATGTAATCTATTAAGGTTAAAGTAGAAATATGAAAAAATGTTTTTTTAAATAAACAAGTGTAGTTACTAACAAACAAAGTAGAAATAGTAAAACTGTACGGTAGTTTTTATATGATTATACTCCCTAGTTAACACCCCTTTACAGAATAAACATTAAATCCTGTGCTATCTATTTTACAAAAAGTAGAAAATGCATTTTCTTACGGACAGGACGAAGTTTAGTCTGAGAAACATTTGACGGTTTCCTCTTTACTGAGACTGCCCTCATTACTTTTGCGAGGTTTGGTTCGGCAACCACAGATGCGCGGGTTGAAGGTGGTATGTACTGGAATATATTAAAAGAAACAATTGAATTATATAATGTTAGGTTTTCATGTTTATTTGTATTAATGGTAATACACAAGAGGCGTTATCATATGGGCAATCGTCAGATTACATTGCTTCCACTGTAGGGTTAAGATAGGTTATTTATGTTTTTCCCAGTGCATAAAACATGAATATATTAATGTTTACATGTTAAAACCAAGGGGGTTAACACACAAGCAATCGTCAGATCACCTCGCGCCCACCGTTGGGTTACCGGAGCTTATGCAATGTGTTATGTATGATTCACAAGTTCTTTCTATTAAGTATAGCACATTAATCCGCTGGGTTCGGGCAATGTCCGTTAAATGCCTTGCCCAAGGACACAACTGACTAGATAGCATCCAGTTCCGAGTCTACAACCTTTTGGCTGAAATGCAACAGACGATGCTATGCGGTGCAACTATCCGTCACAATTGTAAAATTTTAAAATTTAGTTTTACAAACACAAACCTGCTTTGGAGTTGATTCAAGGAGTTGTCTCCTCAACATTACCTCATCCAGCTTGCTTTGTACTGGGTCCTCTTCTTCTTCCTGGAATGAGGAAAATGCAAAAATGCTTCAAAATCATAAGGAAAATGCTTCAAAATCAATCAATGAGAAAATGCTTTTAAATCAATAAATAAAGAAAATGCCTCAATATCAATTAATAAATTTGGCCATAATAATAAATTCAAATTTTTTTTTTCCTTTGTCGAGTCATTTAAAGAATGTGGATCTATTCTTTATTTTTGCTGCTGATTTGCTCAGTCATTTAAATCTCTGACGTACAGAGGAAAAAAATTGTAGGATTGAAACCAGTTTCTGGCTGTTAAGTTATGTCCTTTACCACCAGTTAAGTTATGTCCTTTAGCACCAGTTAAGTTATGTCCTTTAGCAAGGCGCCTAGTAATCCACCTGAACCCAGAAGATTAAAGGTTGTACAAAAAACTGAAGAAAAGTTTTCATCATACAAAACACTCTACAATATCTCCGGTAACCCACTGGTGTGTGCAAGGTAATCTGACGATTACTCGGTGATATGCCTCTTGCGTTTTTCCATTTACATGGAATATACAATAACACCATTGTAATAATACTTGCTATTCCACACATGTAATCTCCTACAGAGATATCACATGCAATGCCTGACACAAATGAGTAGCTAGTGGATATCGAACCCACCACCTCTTGGCTGACCAATTAACCTGCTACCACTAAGACAAATTGAAAAACATGTTGGACAGGAATATATCTTACAATTTCCGGGGATGGTGTCTTCCGCTTATTCACTACAGCATAAAGTGGCTTTTCCTGAAAAAAGGTTTTATTTCCATGAAGCAGAAAAGGCAGGACAGTTGAGAAAAGGTGGGACAGTTGATTGTTGGATTACCTTGTGCTCACCATTAGGTCATTAAAGCTATTGCAGTGTGTTGAATATAAACTTGTTGGGATAAATGGAAATGGCAGGGGTTATATCACACTAACAATCAGATTGTCTTGCGGATACATAAGTGGTTGTTGTCACCCAGATAATCATCAGATTAATTATTGAATATGATGCTTATGTTTTATCCCCATTAATAAAAAATTGCAAAAGAGTTATCATACAGGCAAACAAGTGTTTGACACTCTCAAGTAATATTTACAAAATTTACTTTAATAAGGTGTTTCTTCTTGGACTGCATGGCAAGAAATAACGCTTTCTGGTGGGCACTTTCCTTTTCAGTGTCAGGTTCCTGAAAATGTGAAAATTAGATAAAATTTTATTTCACTTAACGAGCAGCTCTTTTTAAGGACAAAAGATTATCTGATAAATAATAAAAATGCATGTTATGGTGCATTTTTAGAATCAGAATAGGGTATAGGATATTCATGTTTATCCGAGTGAGTGGGAAAACCAAGCGGGTTAACACAGTGGCAATTGTCAGATCACCTCGCGTCCACTGTCGGGTTATCGGAGCTATTGCAGTGTGTTGTGTAAGATTCACACGTTTCTTCAGTTTAGTAGATAGGATAGGATATTCATGGTTATCCCCATGAATGGTAAAACCAAGGGGGTTAACACACGGGCAATCGTCAGATCACCTCGCGCCCACCGTCGGGTTACCGGAGCTATTGCAGTGTGTTTTATATGATAGACACTTTTCTTCAATTTGGTAGAAGCCATTAATCCGCTGGATTTGGGAAAATATCCGTAAAGTGCCTTGCCCAAGGACACAACTGACTTGCTAGCGACCAGATTCGCACCTACAACCTTTCGATTGAAAGGCAACACACTAAACCACTTGACTAATCTGTCAGAATCATTATAATCTAGCCCTCCAAAATGAGACATGGCATAAACGACAAATGTTTTTGGTTATTTAAGTAGTTGAAGAAAAGCTCCCTATTCGAACAAAAATCAGCTTCTGAGTTTATAAGAGATATATTTCACCACTACATCATAGTAATTCTCTTATTTCAATAAAATTTTGTATGCATTAAATTTATTTAAGCAATTTTTTTAAATGTTTTAAAATGTAACCACTGAACTGTTTTTGTTTTTTCCACCACAGTTTTCTTTACTGATGCCGGAAATTCTTCAGTTTCACTTTCATCCGACGAATCAGATTGCATCTCGAATTTCTAGAAATAAAGAATGATTTTAGAAAACTTTTGTGCATATTGTTTTAAATATATGTTACAAAGTAGCATTTTATATTTTTATCTGATGTAATCAGATTATTGCCAACGTGATAATACTCCTTAAGAACCCTTAAGAAATACGGGAAGATGTCAGAAACCAATTTTGCCTTAAACACCATAAACATGTAACCAAAGGTTGCCTTAAACAAAGTTATATTTAATAATATTGAAAAGGGAAATCTGTGATAACCCCCCTTAATCATCAGCAGACATTTTCTAAGCCTAATGAATTTATCGTTTTTTAATTAAAATAGTTCTAAGTAATCCAACAGTAGGCGAAAAAACTAAAATAGTTCTAGTAATCCAACAGTAGGCGCAAGGTGATCTGACAAATGCCTGTGTTTTATAAGCCCCTTGCATTTTTCCAGTCACTAGGATAAACATAAATTTCCCATTGATATTGTAGTGAATCCACTTGTGTGTTTAGTAACCTTTTCAGATCGACTTCTGTAATACAATTAACCACATGCACTTGCCAACATAGAAAAAACAAGAAAAACACGTAATCAACAAATTAAACCGATCACAAAGCGACAAATAAACAGAAATCTAAAAAGACCACAACGTCACAAAGAAATAGAATTAAAGAAAAAGGCACAGGAGGCGATATGCAAACTCTATACACTACAATATCATAAAACTTACTTTAGCAAGGAATAAATTCTTCTTTCGTGGTTGAAGAGGCAATTTTTCCTCAGCTGGTGCCATGGACTTTAACAAGAAGTATTTTTGCTTCTCAGCAAATGACATTTTGACTGTTTCATTTCCACTGCCCTTTCTAATAGCATCCAACTGGCATAAAAACAAGAAAAATTATAATAAGAGAAAACACAATAAAATATTAAAAAGAAAAATATTCTCCCATAAAAACTGTCTTCCACTCAATTGGTTGAGCATTTACTGGCAATAAGACAGAAGACTGGATGAAGTGAACACTTGGAACATGGTTGTGTGTTGATATATGGTGGTTGTTTTCGCATATTGCCCGACCACTTAGTCTGGCGGTTTAGTGCGATGCCTTTCAGCCGAAGGGTTGAAGATTCGAAACTGCTCTCTAGCTAGTCGCTAGCTAGTCGGTTGTGTCTTGGGGCAAGACCCGTAACGGACATTGCCTGAACCCAGCAGATTAATGGGTTCTACCAAATTGAAGGAACATGTCTATCATATTCAACACACTGCAATAGCTTCGGTAACCCGACGATGGGCGCGAGGTGATCTGACGATTGCCCGTGTGTTAACCCCCTTGGTTTTCCCATTCACAAGGATAAACATAAATATTCCCTATCCTATCCGCCCCCAGAAAGAAATCTAATCGATTATATAAATATCTAATAAGATGGCTTTCACCATTAAAGTTAATAATAATGTATTCTCAAAGATAATAATGTAATGTCAAACATATCTGATGATAATGTATATGATGATACATTGATTATTCTGCTTAGTTAATCACTGGAAACCATATTTAATTCTTTTAGTATGGATTTTTAGTTAGGATACAAAGAAAAATGAATACAATCCAGAATTTGGGTTTTACAGCCACATTTGATATTTTCAATAACTTTTTCCCTAATATATAATCCAGACATGCTATGTTCTCTTTTGAATATAGAAATTCAAAGGGGGAAATAAAATAATTTTTTACCTCTTCAATCAGATCTTGTTTTGGTGCTTTGGGTGCCTCTGTAGGGTGTCTAGGAAGGAAACAAAAATAAAAATATATTTTTTTTTAATTTTAAATCCATTTGTGAAAATAATTCCCTACTTTTTTAAGCTTTTTTTCTCTTTTGCAGAAACTTCTTTTGGTTTCTCATTTTCCGGTGATTTCAGTTTTTCCAATTTTTCCGGTGACTTCAGCACTACAGGTGGTGCTTCTGAGGGGGTTGGAGACTTATCTGACGTCGATTCTAATTTTTTGAGTTTTTCCCTAAAAGATTCAGGTTTTTCTTCGGCTGCTATCGGAGATCTGGATTTAAACTTTGGAGGGGGGGACTGCCGGCGGTATTTATCCTAAAGAAGAAGTTGATGAAATTTTCTTACATCATAAACTTTTTCAAACCTACCCTTTGCTTTTCTTCTCTGTTTGTCTTGTTTAATAATTCCGTCAAAGCAGCCTGTTGAGCCTAAAAAAAATAATGTAACATGCAATTAGAAATTTGATATACATTCAAAATGAATAGGATAGGATAGGATAATCATGTTTATCCCCGTGAATGGGAAAACCAAGGGGGTTAACACACGGGCAATCGTCAGATCACCTCGCGCCCATCGTCGGGTTACCGGAGCTTTTGCAGTGTGTTGTATATGATAGACACGATCCTTCAATTTGGTAGAACCCATTAATCCGCTGGGTTCAGGCAATGTCCGTAAAGTGCCTTGCCCAAGGACATAACCGACTAGCTAGCGACCAGTTTCGCACCTGCAACTCTTTCGATTAAAAGGTGACGCACTTAACCACTAGACCAACGGGCCGGACATAGTTTATTGAGTTAGTGCATTGCTCTTCAGTTAAAGTGTTGTAGAATCCAACTGGTCCATAGCTTGCCAGTTGTGTTTTTGTGCAAGAAACTTAGAAGACATTATATTGACCCAGTGGTTTAATGGGGTTTTATAAAAATTAAAGAAACATCTAAAAAAATATACAACATACTGCAAAAGCTCCTTTAACCCACCAGTAGACATAAGTTAATCTGACGATTATCCTTGTCAGAACGTTACTTTACATATATTCGTTAGGTAATCTGATGATTGCCCATTTGATAACACCCCTTTTATTTACTTGTTCACAGGGATAAACAAGAATACCCTCAACAGAATATCTGCACAAGCAACTAACCATGTTTTGCTGGACCATCATTTGCATCTGTTGTTGCATCAGTATTTGCTGCTGGCTGGTTGGGTCTAGTGCGGTTGACATTGCACTAATAGATGATGGGAATCTGCCTCCCTGTGATGATGTCATCATTGGCTGTGACATCATTGATGGTGACATCATCGGTTGTGACATCATTGGCTGTTGCATCATAGGTTGGTGCATCATGGGCTGTTGCATCATGGGTTGTTGCATCATGGGCTGTTGCATCATCGGCTGTGACATCATCGGCTGTGACATCATCGGCTGTGACATCATCGGCTGTTGCATCATGGGTTGTTGCATCATAGGTTGTTGCATCATAGGCTGTTGCATCATAGGTTGTTGCATCATTGGGTTCATTGAGCCTGAAATATTAGTTTGTCGTGCAGGGAGACTAGTTGTGCCATAAACCAAGAGATAATGGGATCGAATCCAGCCATTTGGTAGTTATTGTTTTTTTTTGGGCAAGACACATTTCTAAGACTCAGTAAGAGTCCATCAAACCAAAACTAAAGCATAATCTTAAACATACATTGCAATAGCTTCATTGTCATTTCATTCTCTTAAAGTTTAGCTTAGTTTATCACTTTATTAAGAAAATAATTGCAAACTTAAAATATAGAAAAAGAAAGCAAAAAAAAACAACAACAAAATGACAGATTATATTATGTAATCCAAGAGGATGGTTTTAGATTAATTTAGGTTCTAAAAGTTTCGAAACCAAGTTAAGCATTAACTCTAGTCATTACAACATTAATGCACACTGGATAAGAATGAAATTTTCTCATTATATATTGATTCACGTATTTCAAGGGTCACATTTCAACAGATAACATTCCAACACTGATTACATATTTATTTTAACAGCATGCAAATCTAAGAATTTGTGTATCATTTTAATTTGTCTGGCCTAATAGCTGGCCTTCTGTTCAAATAGCTTGGTGGATTAGTGTTTTGCCTATCAACCTAAAGGTTATCTTATCCAAATCAGCAATTAGCTAATCCTATGTGTCATTTATTTTCGCACTTAGCGGATATGACTTGGCCCCAATAAAAAAATGTCTTACTTTATATAATAAATAAAATGTAAGAGCTCCAGTAACCCTCTATTGAGACATTTAATGATTATTTATTGACTTTAAGTTTTTTTAGTTTTCCATGTTTTTTGACATTTCTTAATAGTTATCTTTTTTGCGATAATTAAGAAGCGAAAAATAAATCTAAAAAAATAGTAGAAATAAAAAGAATTAAAAATTAATTCTTTACCTTGTTATAGTTAGGAGTTCATATTGTAAAGAGTAAAAAAAATCAAAAAATCAGAAAATATAGAATGAATATTCAACATAATAAGTGGAAATCAAATATAAGTTAAATGATAAGTCACCAATAAAACAAAGGCATATGACCCTGTGATTAATACCAACCTGCCATCATTGCTCCTCCGCCTTTTAATCTCCTGTTCACATTCGATGCAGATCGTTCCACATTTTTGTTTTGCGTTTGGGATTCCTGGACATAAATTGGGAGATAAAATTCTCGCCTTTGTTTGATAACTGCACACAATGCCGCAATTTGTATTTGCGAGGCGCAAATTAAGAGGCAAGAATTTTATCTTAATGTCGTTGGTATAAAGTTTAAACAGAAAACTTTGTCATTATTGTTTGCGGGCCTCGGTTAATGTTTAATTCTAAAAATCTCGTCATCACTAAGCTACGCATACCCGCCGTGTTTGGACAAACTTTAGGTTGGGTGGCCCATATGAAAAGTTGCTGTTGGTGTTGCCGGTAATGTTTTCTGGGGGTGGATCTGTAGAAAACAGCATGAACAAATTCAAAGAAACTAATTTATGATTTTAATTTATGAAATTGTGGTTTCAAATTGAGACATGAATTGTGATTTAAATGATAAATTGAGCCATAAATTGCATTTTAGCATCAAGTATTTTTAAACACCATAATTTTAACATATTAAAAAACAATTTTAGTTAAAATTTGTTCGTCCCGTTTAGTGGATTGATGCGTTGCCTTTAAGCTAAAGGGTTACAGGTCTGAAATTGTTCGCTGACTGTTCGATTGTGTCCTTGGGCAAAGTTCTTAGCTGATATTTTTCCTCAACAATGCATTTTTCCTTTTCACATTACATTTTTCTATACAGAGGGATAAACATGAATATCCTTTTCTCTCTTAAATTATGCTAATAACTTCCCCATCCACTTACGGAACACAGAGTTATTCCTTGAGGAGTTGTAACTGACGGGTGATCCAAGACTTTCAAGTTCTTCTATCTCATTCCCGTCATACTTCTCTTCATCATCTGAGACATATTCATAGTGGTTTCCCATGCTTGAAGTTGAACCATTCGGCACACTTGAGAATGAGATAAAAATGATTAAAATAAAAGGATTTAAAAAATACCATTTGTTGAATGACAAGAATTTAAAAGATTTACAATTTTCTAAATGAAAAGGGATTTAACAAAAAGACCACAAGTTTGGTAAAAAAACAAGGATTTAAAAAAAATTAAACTTAAAAATTTAAAAGGATTTAGATTTCAAAATTGGTAAAATAACAAATATTTAAATAAGATTACAAATTTTGACGATTGGTCTCAATTCCTTATGCCCATTCCTAACTAGGGTGTGGGATAGTGTACATTTACGTACATGAACATATTTGAGTAGTGTGCATTGTTTGCTATAGGCGTGGCGTGTACTTTATATTGAAGCCAGATGCTAGCTTGACTGTTGTGTGTTTGCGCTAATGCATTTATCAGGCAATTCTATAATCAGCGAGTGGTTTACTAGGGTAAGCAGCAAGAGCATTAAATCCCCAATGCCTTTAGCACATATATCCCCATTGCATTTAGCACATATGTCCCCATTGCATTTAGCACACTGCAATAGCTCCAGTAACCTCACTGTGTACATAAGATTATCTGATAAGTGCCCGTGGCATATTTGTTTTCTCGTGTATTTAAATCTTTACCACCAGAAAATTTTAGTAAGTTTAAATAAATTTCTCTTATGTTAAAAATGTGTATTTTAAATCTTCGACACAAGACATTGGCGCAAACACGTCCAACGGGTTACCCTGGCGGTTAAGTGCGTCGTATTTCAAGTGAAAGGTTGCAGGTGCGAAACTGGTCGCTAGCAAGTTGGTTGTTTCCTTTGACAAGGCACTTTACGGACATTGCTTGAACCCAGCGGATTAATGGGTTCTACCAAATCGCAGGAACGTGTCTATCATATAAAACACACTGCAATAGCTCCAGTAACCCAACGATGGGCGTGAGGTAATCTGACAATCGCCTGTGTGTTAAACCCCTTGGTTTTCCCATTCACAAGGGAAAAACAGTGCAATATCTCTATCCCTATTAAGTATACAATGTACATGCAGAAATGTAAATAAAAAACAGTACTATTGGATACCAACCAAAATTTTAACCTAACAAATCACAGTTCCAATTATTTAAAAAATTATGAGAAGATAAATTTCTAATTATGGATATAAAAAATAAACAAATTCCTAACTTCAATTTTCCTAACTTGGTATTAAAAGCTAAATATTACTACCTTTTATAGCTTAGAATTGTGTTTTTCGGTAAGATATGCTTGTATAGGTCCTGTACCATCTCCAAATTGGAGATAAGGTCCATCACATAATCATCTCCAGGTAGCTCGTGGATGGACCCATCATCATGTTCCACTGAAGTAGTCCATCCTTTCATTGCAGCCAAGTTTCTGGAAAAAAAACATTTTAGTAAAAACCATTTTTAGAGGGGAAAATATAAATGAATAAAGGTTGGAATGTAATTGAAATTAGCCAAAACAATTAAATAAACATGCATTCTGCAATAGTTTCAGTTATATATCTTTTGCCTTTTTTGATGAAAAGTAGATTGTCATATGGCTATTTTTGCCTAAAAAATTCATAAAATTTTTTTGGGGGAAATAAATCTATATTACACTCTTTTTCTTTAAAAATTATTCTCGAGGGAATTTTAATGGTGATCCATATGATGTTGATGACTTTCTATATTTTCACCCATATTGTATATTTTGTTAGATTTTAACATTTTTTTTAATTCTTGTTTTAAGGAGCTAAACAATTAAGCTAAATTAAACACTAGATAAAATCGTCCGAAGTCAATTAAGATTTTATAGTGAAATGACATGGCAGAATTTTAAATTATTATTTACTTTGTATGGACTATTCCCTAAGTTACACAAGTTCAATTTTAACTACTAAATGCTTAACTATTAAAAACAATTCTGTTGCTGGACAAGATGATTAACCAATGCTTTGTTTTAGGAGATTCAAAGGGATAATTCGCAATACATCATTAACCAACACAGCGATGATTTGCATTGTCATATTGTGTTTGCTATGAATAATAATGAGTTTCTAATTATTTCCAACATTTAGGCCAAACATTCAAACTTATGTGTTGTTTCAAATGGAATGCTTTTAATATTTTAACAACATCCTACAAAAGTTAATTATTAGCATATTGATTACATAGGAATGAATATAATACTTTTATCCTTGTAGCTAAGGCAAGGACAGTTATTTTACACAGTTGGTTATCAGAATTCCCACTGCCAACAGTAAGATTAATGTTTCTATTATAAGTTCAAATATTTGACAATACTTCAATTTTTGAACAACCAGTTCCAATCCACTTTAGAAAGGAAGTAAACAAAACGTGACTATCTACGTACTTTGTACTTAAAGCCCTCTGCGCCAAGTCTTCTGATGTGCTCCAAGAGTCAACTCCTATAACTACTGAAGTGCCTGTTCAAAAAAAATAAAATAAGTTTTCAAAAATGTTAACAAAAATCTGGTAAGTTAATACTTACCTTTATTAATTTTGGCATGTTAGAAATTTTCAATATTACCGAATCATTTTTATAAAACTTTATTTTAAAGTTTTTGTTGAAGTTTTGACTTTAATTGAAATGATTACAGTTTACATAAGTTGTTTTACTTTACTTTGAAAAACTCTCCTGCTAATTCTCAAGTGTTTTTATCCAATACTTATTGTGCCTA
Organism: Ciona savignyi; assembly: GCA_000149265.1. NCBI lineage: Eukaryota > Metazoa > Chordata > Ascidiacea > Phlebobranchia > Cionidae > Ciona > Ciona savignyi. The sequence continues at coordinate 257,360 of CH003363.1, forward strand.
AATTATGGCTTCTAATAAATTACAAATTAAAAAATAAGTGAACAAATTATTAATCTTTCATTGGTTCGATCCTTTTATTACTTGTCATATTACGATTGGAATTTTGTATTTTAATTATATCCCATAAATGGAAAAAGGTGGGAAAGTTATTACACGGGTAATCGTCAGATTAAGAATTTTAAGTAAGCATTATCAATTGGGCATTCAAGTTAACTTACTCCTACATACTAGTTTAAACATGCATGTGATAATTAAAATACAATTGTAAGAACAATAAAATAAACTTTATGGATACAGATATTGCATAATTTCAGGTTTGGTTTTTTTTGCAAATACAATTAAAGAGAGGAAAGTCTAGACGTTTTACTGTGTCCTAATACTTTATACTTTTTCTGAGTGTTTCTATCACAAAAACAAAATAAATACTATACATGTCAATCATTCCTACATGCAAATGCAGCCACACTTACCATCTGGATAGTGAATTTCCAGCGCCATTTTACAGCAGTTGTTATTAGCTTCCCATTCCAATACATTGGGTGGAAAGGATCGACTCAATGTAAACTCAGTGTTTACAGGTGATTGGAGCAATTTGGTCTGGAAGTGGCCTTTATAGTAGTCATCAGATTGGTCCGAAACATACCTAATGAGGTAGATGATAGTGGTTTAAACTTAGTTTAGTTTAGTTTATTCATTTTTTGCCCCAGTATTTAAAAATGGCAAACGAACAAATCACGACAGAGGAACAGGAAAAGACAGCAAAACGAACAGTCGTCAAAACACGTCAATAAAAAAAGGATATAATTTAATAAATATAGTAAACGCGGCTGCCAAACCTAAGCGAAACTTGCAATTTTTGTCGCCTGCTTATCGGTTGTTTTATTTGGCAAGAAACATGAAGGTTGCTTTAACCAGCTAGATTAATAAATAACACACTGCCATAGTAATACAAAATGTATTCTTAAGGGTCTCCTGTGTTAGTTTCCATATTTTAAATTTTTAATGTATTTAAATCCAATATAACCTGTGTAAAATAATAATATACGCACAGTATGGAGAAAGAGTTTAAAATCTTTAAGGAGAGTGTATTTGCAAAAGAAACCAGTCATCTAATTAAATATTGCTTAGTGCTATTTGATACAGATTGCCGCAAATTCAAAAACTCAGCTGTTAAAAACTAATTACATTTCAAATTACCAGAATTTCATTTCACACAACCCACAGGAACTGAAATAACTAAACAAACATGGTAAAGAACCTACTTGACAAGATAAGGAAAGAGTTGTGTTGATGGAAGAACACAAGACAAAGTGTGGCAAAGCAACCTCCAAGCGCGGTCGTGGTGGTGGTCGTTATCGTTGCACCAAGTTTGCGACACAATTTGACAAATCAACTCTTCCGCTATCGCTGCGTTTCTTAGTGCCTGTGGAATCGGAATAAAAGAATTTATTCGGGAGTTGCATGAAATATTAATGAGGTTCTTATGAAAACAATAAAAGGGTGGACAATAATGGGATGGGTAAAGATAGGATATTCATGTTTAATTGGGAAATGGGATAGGATATTCATGTTTGTCCCTGTGAATTAAAAAACATATGTGGACGTTATCACACAGGCAATTGTCAAATCACCTCGCGGTCATTATTGGGTTACAAAAGCTATTACAGTGTGTTTTGTACGATTTACTTGTTCCTTTGAATTAGTAGAAGCCAATAATCCGCTAGTTTCAAGCAATGTAAGTGCCTTGCCAAAGGACACAATCGACTAGCTGGCAAATCATTTTGAACCTGCAAACTTTTCCGATAGGACCCACTAAGCCACTTAGACAATCGGTCGGGTGTTCAAACATAAAGTGTGTAAAATTTTTCTTAATTCAGCCATCAAAACTAATAACTTACAATACAGTATTTAATGTATCCTTATTACAGAATTTTGTTTTCATGTTTTAATTGTGTCAACGTAAATATACAACTTAACTGTTGTAACATAAAGACTTTAAAGGTATTTAATTCAAATAATGAATTGTATATAACCATTGTTAAAATCAACAATGATTAATCTACTTTGGTCAACACATAACACATCACTTAAAATAATACTCAAATACTCATGTGAGGTGTGCAAATAAAACATTGTGAAATTTAACAAAGCATATGATGTAATGTGAATAAAACGTCATAGAGCATATAGAGTATATGCAAAGTTAAGTTTAATTGTTTCCACACCTTTAAAAAACAATAATTAAAGAACACACCGTTAAAAAATGCCAAAAAAGCAGTGAAAAAAATGGAAAATGATATTCGTTATAACATGTCAAGAAAAATAAAGTTAAAATAATTCAATAAATATACGGATGCAGCCGAATACTATTTAATACTTTGTCACCTACTTTGAACTTTTAAGCTTTTTATGGATGGGATAGGATAGGATTTTTATGTTATCCTTGTGAATGGGAAAACGCAAGAAGCATTAATGTGGGCAATCGTCAGATCACCTCGCGCCCACCATCGGGTTACTGGGTCTTTTGCAGCGGGTTGTGTATGACTCAGACCTGCCTTTAATTTGGTAGAACCCATTAATCGACTGAGTTTAGACAATGTTTATTAAGTGCCTTGAATGACAGGATTAGCAGTAATAACATGAATGAAAAAAAAAAACAAATCTTACCGAGCATATGATGTAATCTGCAAAAAACTTCATGGATTTTCCTTTGAGATTGTCATCCAAAATATAACGAAGAATCTGAAAAAAATAATTCATTAAGGTTACATGGTTTTCGTTTCATAATCTATTTTTTGGTCGAACAATAATTTACACCACGATTCATATACAGAAATATATATATTATTATAAATAAGGTTCATTCTAGGGTTATCATCGGAAAATTTAGGGGAAATTACTTATTAATTATTACCAAATTTTAGGTTATTCTATAAAAAAATTATATTTATAAGGTAGGATGCCCATTTAATTGTGCTAAAAATAGTCACTTCTTATTTAATTTCTTGACAAAATAAACAGCAATAACAAACTCCCTAAATTGGCTTGCACAAGAGAACATAACCGATGATTTTTTGGAACTACACCACAGTTCAGGTGCATAGTAACGTGGTATTGACAAAGTTGCCATGATGGTCTTAAATTGCAACAGCTGTTGTGGACATGGGTAAAAGGGTACAAGTTCATTTTATAGATTTTTATAGTAACAGATATTTTTAAAGGAAAATTTATACACATTTTATATGTTCATTACCCCTGCTTTCATTTTACACCAATTAATTTTAAGACCTCAAACAGCAAGAGTGAAAATGAAAATGATATATAACCCTATATAACCGATTATTAGCACTATTTTTATTGAAAATCAGCCTAATGATATAAATAGAGATTATAAGCAAACTACTGATAGTATGTTGTTGTTTGAATTCCATGAAACCTAGCCTACACTGTCTTTTAAATGCCAAGGCATAGGTCCTTTGTTCTTTTTATTGATTTTTGGGGGATATACCAGAACCATTTTCTATTATATGTTAGTAATTAGGATAAAATAGGATACTAATGCTTATAGGATAGGATATTCATGTTTCTCCTCGTGAATGGGAAAACCAAGGGGGTTAACACACGGGCAATCGCCAGATTACCTCGCGCCCACCGTCGGGTTTACCGGAGTTATTAAAGTGTTCTGTATATGATTCACATGTTCCTTCAATTAAGTAGAACCCATTATTTCGTTGGGTTCAGGCAATGTATTTTAAGTGCCTTGCCCAAGGACACAATCTACTAGCTTATTCAGAGGTATTATACCACACAGGCAATAATCAGATAACTTTTTGCCTAATGTTGAGTTACCGGGTCCATTGTGGTGTGTTGAATAATGATTGAGGTATTCTTTTAATTTGGGATAACCCAATCTACTTGGTTTATGCCAAGTCCATTAATCTTTGCCAAGGGATACAACAGAAAAGAATACAACAGACATTGGTTCAGTTTGGTTCAGTCCACTAAACCACTGGATTTAAGCATCATCTATTAAGAGACCTTTTCAGAAATTTAACCCCAACACAAACACCTAGCTAAATAAAGACACAGAAAAATAAATAAGAACTGTTTTTGATCCCATGTCCCTTTGGCTGACAAATAAATGGACTACCATTTTTTCTAAGCCAAACAATTTACCAGTTTGTTAAGCTTTCCACATTCAGCGTCAGAAGCTTTTCCAAGGAAACTTGATTCCTCTGGGTGAGGAGAATATCCCCATGATCCACTCTATTTGAAGATAAAATTAAAATACAGTATAAATCTTGGTCTTATTATTTAAACTTTAAATAAAAGGTATCTTCAATCTTTGTATGTAGGAATAACTACATATTCAAAGCTATAGTTTTTTTTGCTAGTTTAGTTTGGTTTATTCATTTTTTGCCCCAGTGTTTAAAAATGGCAAGCGAATAAAATAGCGACACGGAAACAGGAAAAGACGGCAAAACGATGTAAAATATAAATCTTGTTATTATTATTTAATATATGTAGAAATACCCTATGAGAGATATTTAAAGCTAGAGTTAGAGTTGAGAGTGCAGGTGCCAAACTAACTTATTGAATAATGTGCCTTTCAATTTAACTAATTTTACAACACACCAACCCACCAATCCCATCGTCTGTCAGTTACCAAAGTTTTATGTGATAATCGTTCATATAAACGCGAACTGTATAAACGTGTTGCGTCCATTTTCTCACATTTATCCAATAATTGTTTATCTTAATAACTAAAATATATTCATTTACAAGAGTTAATGCAAGTTCAACGCTGATCGGGAAAATAGTATGACGTCATTTTGCTGGCAAACAAAATTTAGCTTTCGTCACCTGGGGGATTACCCTCTTTTGTGGCTCTAATATTATCAGTAATAAAAGGTATTTATTAACTTGTACTTGAAAAATCATCTGTCGAACAAATTGTTGAAAAGGGGTAGTCGTCAATTTCGAGCT
>CH003363.1:262445-294607 GCA_000149265.1 Ciona savignyi
AACGTGTTGGGCACTCTGGTGCACATTATTCATTGGGGAATGGATCACAGCAGCATCTAATAAAATATTGTTAGATAGTATAAGATATAGAATGGGATAGGATATTCATGTTTATCCCCGTGAATGGGAAAACCAAGGGGGTTAACACACGGGTAATCGTTAGATTACCTCGCCCACCGCCGGGTTACCGGAGCTACATCAGTGTGTTTTATATAATAGACACGTTCCTTTAATTTGGTAGAACCGACTAATCCGCTTGTATGAGGCAATATTTATGTTTTATCGTGGTAAAGGGAAAACGCAGGAGGCGTTAACATTCTGACAATTGCATATTTTTAATCGCGCTCAGTTTCAAGCCCATCAACCATCATAGGCTAGTTTCTGAGAGCGTTATTGTACATATAATTTGGTATTTTTTAAAAAGCTAAATTTCAACCGACCCAAAATGCTGTACATGCCGTGGAAACAACGGACTATAATGTAAACAAGTTAGCCTGTAAAATAATCATAGTTTTTCGCTAGCGACTAAAATTGATGAAAAAAAACTTACCTGGAACTTTTTGTAATAGGCTGGCCAAAGTTGCTGGTATTATAATTTTATCGGCCGCCATTATAATTCCGAAGCGCCGCCACTTCCTAATTTAATTCACCAAATTTTTAAAATATTATTTCCTTAGTTCGCCCTTAAAAACACTTGTCAATAAAACTTGAACATTATCTCACGCTCTTTCACACGATATGAATTGTACAATAGCCTTGCTCTGCGCAGCGCGGTTAATAATTTACCGATACAACAAAGCATTTTGAGTTGATCTGCGAATAGTATTATATTTAACTCTCTCGTATGTGGCTTCGTTTTTTTTAATATAATAGATTGACACGAGAACCCTTTCAAATTTTAACTTCTCGGCTTGTTGTAGTTGTTTGCTTTATGTGTTACTAAGTAACTATTTTATTGGCTGCATTCTTTCTTGATTAGGCACACCATATAAAGGATTGTGCCTCAATTTAGATAACACTCTGCTTTTTGTGTCATGGTGATTTAAGCTTTCTTGGCAATCAAACGGATTTCTCAGTTATCTGGTGAATTATAATATGGCGGCGCGTAAAAACCGAACCTACAAGGTGATTGACGCGGTCCAAGTTCCCTATCTCACAAAATATAAATAAGCTTTATCTTTACGGTCGTACGGCCGGCTTGGTTAAAGCCCGACTGATTCGTATATCGCTTCATATAAAAAACATGGTCTTAGTGACGAACCCACCATGGGTTCGAAACTTAGTCAGGTAATGAATAAAGCTAATATAAATAAACATCTATCATACGTTCTGAACTAGTTCCGACTATAGACATGCGAGAGCTTGACAAATGTCATGGCCGATTTAAAGGCGTTTTAGACCAGTGTGAACGTAATGTACTACCTTCTCATTTTCTGCACTATATATAACTTACAAAAAAACAATAAGTTAAACTATAGTCTTTTTTAACAGGGATAATTTCCAAGTCACAATGAGCATGCAAATAAGAACAATTTTATATCGAATAATGCATATGAATCGATCGCGCCAACCATTCGGCTACCTTGCTGCTGAAAAAAATGCTTTTTGTTGCATGAACCCAGTTGATAAGACAAATTTCTAAAAGTTAACAACAAGTGTTCTTTAGACAACCCCTATGCTTGTTATTTAGCTAACATGCGTTTGCTATAAATAGGCAAATTACTTCTTAGCCACAACTTTCGGAAGAAACTAAATGGTATTTAAATGTATTCCCGAGTATTATAGCACGAATAAGGCTGTAGTATTACGATTATATTAGCAATATATACATATAATAAAGGGGTTAAATATAGACGTACTTGTTGCATTTACCATGATCGGATTTCTATGATAACATATTTACTATATTTCCACGACAATATATACGTTAACGAAAAGCGAATGTTTTATTTATTGTTACAATACATTGTTACGATTTTACTGCCAGGCTGAAATGTTTTAAAGATCGATTCTTAGTGAAACACTAAATCGGGGAATGAGTGAAGGAGATAAATGAGAAAACTGAACTCTAAAAGTGGTAAAAGTAATTCTAACCCTGTCCTCAACACTAATCTTAAACCCATAACTTTAACCCGAACACTAACGCACCTAATCTTTATTTAGGTTACATTTTCCCTTTCTTTACTCCCCTTTATTCTGTTATAAGTAATTTTTGGCATAATGCACACACTAAACATAGCCAATTGCTCAGTCGATTTTCCTTGCTCCGGTTGAAATATGTATTCCAGATTTGACTCTCATTTTTTTATGCTAACGACTTGTGAGCTTGCGAGGTTAGCAAATTTATATTCTGTTCTAATATGTAAGCCTATTTAAATTCAAAGTTCTTTTTTGGTCTGCCAACTAAAACCTCACAATAATTAAGTCGTAATAAAGAATATATGCAAATTATATTTATTTCTAAAAGCAATATTGGCATGATCGCGTTTCTTAAACCACAACGCGTTAGGTAAGAATGCAAATAAATAACACCGGTTTCTATGGCAAAAATCAAACAACGAGAAAATCTCTTTGGCTTTTATGGCATTAACAATAAAAATCACACGTGAAGGTTTAGATTGCATATTGCACGTGCTGATTGTGGCTAAGTCCTTAGGCTGTGATCGGTTCGTACAAAATTCCGTTTCGGCGATAGAAGGTGTCGCGGACAATACGGGACCGTCCGAACTGGGGAGCCCAGAAATCTTTGATTACGTCATCCAAATGCCATCCGTACTCCCATGACGTAGTGAGAGGGTACTCGTACTTTTCTTCGGGTTTTTTGAAGGTACGAGCTTGGAGGTACTGGTACCTGCCCTTGCCTTCTTTCGTGAAGCCATGGTACAGCATTTTCCGCACCCCTGAAATAGAAGTTGTAACGAATGAAATATTAAGCATAAGCATCGTAATATAAGGAAAGGGTAGGATTGAATAGTCATGTTTATCCTGATTGACTGTGTGATACCGCCTTTTGCTTATTTTTATTTACAGGGATAAAATAAAAATATACTATCCTTTGTGTGGGATAGTGGTAAGTCAATTTTTAATATTGTCGTATGCTTCAGAACAGCTGTGTGGTCGAACGCAATTAACGCGATTGATCCATATACAGTCCCATTTACAAACAGGCCAAGTGACGACCAATCACGTGCATTAAAAAGAAAAAAAATCTTCGCATTTTGAGTCCCTGAATCTTTTATATTTACAATATCAAGAGAACACCCGGTGACGGCTCGGTCGGGTTTGAACTCCGTACCTGGCCGTATTGCTTTTACACGAAAATTCATGGCTATGGATAAGTAAACAAATGTGCAAGAAAATTACCTGGGGATACTGGGCGCATCTCCACAAGTAGTACGTCCGGGTCCGCGGCATCACTAGTTGGCGCTACCACCCCACGTTTTAGTTCTTTCTTTTTAGGGTAAGCAATAACTGGCAGCGTGAGACTCCTGGCTGGCGGTTTCGGAACCATTTCTTGGAACCTCTTGGTTCGTATCTTCTGCTTTTCAGTCACCTCGGCTTGATCGTCCTCTTGCACGTTATGTCTGTACTTTTGGTGCCACGCCAGTCTCACGTACGCCTCCTTCTTGATGGCCTCTTTCCAAAAGTTCTGCCGCTGGGTGTCCATGTTGAGCTCGCGTACCATCTTGACTTGCTGTGGGTTAACCGAAAAGTGAACAGACAATCGAACGCCTATTATATTTGCCTACACAAACGGGACTAAAATGCAATAGATAAAACAAGTATAAATACAGTTTTAATGATACAATAATCGGTATGCAGAGAAAATGACGCTATATAGTCTATAAAGTATCACAAATACAAATCCACCTTACGGAACAAATGCAAAACAATTAATTGGTTTCTATTTAGCCATTTTAAGCTAACAAAACTGGACAAACTGATGTTCGTAAGGCCTTAACGTTCCTTTAATTACCGGTACCGTGTATGGGTACTTAAAGTAACCCCTGGCCCAACAGTGCACACGGACTTACGGAACTTCAAATATACTATTTAAAACAATGTAGTATATACGTATGTATAATATGCACATCAACATACACTACACTTTAAAAGGTTTGGTTGTGTTAACAAATACTGCACATAAATGCCATTTTTTCTGCAGATAAACTGTCCTAATATTATATACACAACCTAATGTTACCAGACATAAAGTACGTACTCCAGACAACTATATTAATTACATAAAATAAAGAGTTTAAATGGCCCAATCTGTTGTCCTTCTGGTGCCCGATGGAATCACATTACAAATCTATAAACAATGTAAACTTTCCGCGTACCTTAGCATAAATTGGTTACTATAGCTACCTGGTTTTCATAGAAGCAATATAAATATTTTACCAAAAAGTATATTTGTATTTGCCATTTTTCAATATTAAACTTCAAAGAAAGTTGGTAAATTTTAAATTAAAACAAACAAACATTTTTTTGCTCAATCTGCAAGAGTGGCATGCCGTTTTCTGAAGGTTGTCAAATCTAAACCTACTGCTAAGCACTCGATAAGCTTTTACAAGTATGTAAGGGGTTGTGTTCTTGGGCAAGGCACTTCGCGGACATCACCTGATGCCTGAACCCACTGGAAGGTTAAATAAAAATTAAAAAATCATCTCAATCATCGTCCCTATGATAAAAAGAAAATATACGGTCACGTTATTAGATTTTATATACAATGTAATAAATATTATAATTCTATTTTTATATAACTTGCGACTGTTGTTTTGCCGTTATTTTTGCTTTTCTTTTGTGACATTTTAAAGTGCATGTTCTTTATTTTTTTTGTTTTTAAGAAAGTGTAAAACAAATAAATTAAAATAAATAAATATACAACACACTAAAATATCTTCAGTAACCTGACGGTGGGCACGAAATTATCTTGCGATTGCCAGTGTGATAACGCCCCTTGCATTATCTCATTCACAGGAATAAACATGAACATCCAATCCTTCTATATTTAACCTTGTGACAATGACATAAATATTCTAGCCATTTTAAATTTAAATAAACTGCGCCATTCATAATTCCGCCATGTGGCGCTATTTCCGTTTACTTTAGCTTCTGTAGCAACGTCACGGGCATTTTGTTTACATTGTATTTGGACTGAAATTTTTAACTGTTACTGTAGACACGTTTTATTTTAACAGTATGTCAAGATTCAAGATTTTTTATTCGGTCAGCATGATACTTTAATAATTTTATAGTACTATTATAAAAGTATCATGCTGAGCGCATAAAGCACCATTTTACAATAGATAAAGAAAAGAAAACACAGTGTCACGATAATGTAATAAAGTATGTTTTTAGTTTAGTCGTTTGTACAATCTCTTAATTTATTGTGTGCTTGGGCAAGGCAGTAAATCGAAGTCGTCAGCACCTAGTCGAAAGAGGAAAGTCTTAATCATACACAACAAACTGCAAAGGTTGGGGTAGCCTAACTAGACAGTGGGCATGAGATGATCTGACAATTGCCTGTGTAACAACCAAAGGGTATAAAATGTGATTTCCTATCCTAAATATTTATTTCAAGCAACAACATAGCTAAACTTGTTGGGGTGCAATACTGATTCTGTAGGTTTTAGTTTAATTTTTTTTAAATTCCTACAAATATAAAGATGAGTGCTGATATTCACATCCCAATCACACAATTGGATCCCATTTGTTCAACCCCATTATCGGCATCTGATGTTCAAACTCAATATGCCAGTTTGTTTTACAAGCAAGTGGAAACAGGAATGGTATGTTGAATTGGAAAATTTTGTTAAAATATGTAAATTAGTTTGACCGGTTAGTTTGGTGGTTTAGTGTGACGCCTTTCAACTGAAAGGATGAAAGTTCGAAACTGGTCGCTGGCCAGTCGGTTGTGTCCTTGGGCAAGGCACTTAACGGGCATTGCCTGAAAATCCAGCAGATTAATGGGTTCTACCAAATTGCAGAAACGTGTAAATCATACACAACTCACTGCAACAGCACCGGTAACCCGACGGTGGGCGCAAGGTGATCTTTAGATTACCCGTGTGTTAAAACCCTCTTGGTTTTCCCATTTACAGGGATAAACATGAAAATCCTATCCCTCCTCCCATCCCCTAGTACTGGATGTTAAGTTGGTTTGGTAAAAAACCAGGTATGATATGACAACATATGATTGTCAAGGGTAAAATCTGTCAAAATTTTTCGATATGTATATAATGGCACATTAGTATGACTGACAGAATGTTGTATGTTTAATTTGTATCCTATTGACAGTGCTAGAAAAAAAGTGTCTTTTTTATTGCAATGTCATTTTGTCTCCATAGAAATCCGACGAATGAAAGTTCAATAACAATTCTGCCTAATTTTTTATAAAAATTGTAACATACATATTGATATCCAACTTTTTAGTATATAAATTTTATGAAATTTTTATTGAAAAAGTTTTTTTTATTACATGTGCATAATACAACTGTACAGTTAATCCACTAAAAATAATTATTTTTGTGTTAAAATTTCAGTTATTCAAATGAAATGAATCGAGTTGGTAGTGGTGGTGTGTTTAATGGCCATAAATTGGTTGCTTTTCGTTTTTAACTGAAAGTTTTCCTTTTCGTTTTTAACTGAAAAAAACCTTTTCGTTTTTAACTGAAAGTTTTCGAAACAGTTAACTGCGAATTAAGTATTCATGTACAGCAATATGTTTTATAATGGCACTGGTGGCAATAACTATGTGAAAATGAAAAATTCTTAAACTGAGTAGTTAAAAATTTTGTAGAAATTACAGTTTAGGAAAATTAGTCAATTACAACTGGGTAGGAAAGTGTTTAGTCAAATCTCCGCTTTTTCGTGGTTTTAAACTCAACCTGATATGATGGGTTAGGAATTTAGTTAAATTTCCTTGCATCCATATTTGATTTATTTAGTTTGTTTCCCATATCTGTATTTAGCAACACATAAATTTCTCTCACAAATTTTAATGATAATTCCTTTAATGTTAATTTTTCCACTTACTGGGTGCAAAATACAAATCCAGTGCCATTACCATCTTATTAAACAAGTTTTTAAATGTCTTGGTTTAATATTGACCTTGTCAAATCAGAATGAATTTTATTGTTTCTTGGAACTATTGTTTGATTCTTGCCTTTGTTATGACATTGTTTGTTCGGAGAACATACTAAATATTTGCCGTTGCCAATAGATAGGCTAAACACAGTCATGTAAACATTACTTACATCTCATGAATGTTTTGACTATTAAAAAAATTTTCTACAGTGAAAATCTTACAAATATATAATTGTAAATAAATATATAAACATTTCTTACAAAGCATTGCTGATTTTTACCACCCGAGCAATTACTATGGGCCTTAATTTTATAGTTTTGTTTCAAATCTACAATCTATGTTTAAAGGTGTAAGTTATTTTCATCTTAATGTGGTTCCTGAGATAAAGTTACACATTTTGAGTACCATGCAGTGGTCATATTAAAGCAAGCATATTATTATACATAATATAATGATCAATATATTTGTTAGCGGTATATATATATATATATACAAAAGTAAACACTGTAGCTGTTAATTTAATGGCACAATTGCGTTTTGGATATGGTACCATTCATATTATCCCTGTGACTGGGAAAACTCAAGGGGCATGCACTTGATCATTCATCAGACAATCTGATTATTTCCCTGCGCTCATCATCGAGTTACTGGAGTTAATTTGATTATTGCACAGTTAATCTTGCTGGCTGCCAAATGCTCTGTCCAAGGACGCAACCGACTAGCAATTGACCAATTAAGAATCCACAACTTTCCAGCTGATAGATGACGCACTCACCCTCCAAGCTATAGTCCAACGGTTTAGTCTGGTGGTTTAGTGCGTCGCGTTTCAGCTAAAGGGTTGCAAGTACAAAACTGGTCGCTACCTTGTCTGTTGTGTCCTTGGGCAAGGCACTAATGGACATTGCCTGAACCCAGCAGATCAATGGGTTCTACTAAATTAAAGAAACATGTCTATCATATACAACACACTGCAAAAGCCCCGGTAACCCGACGGTGGGCGCGGGGTGATCTGACGATTGCTCGTGTGTTAATCCCCTTGGTTTCCCATTCAAGGGGATAAACATAAATATCCTATCCTATTTAGCCTTAAATTCTGAAACTCTTACCCAGGTGGAGGCAGCATTGGATGCGGTGTGCAAATCCTCAAAGTGTTCTCTGCATCAGCTCCCTGATGTCCTCACTCTCATCCACCAGTGGAAGGCAGAGGAAGATGATGCTTTCTGGGACTTCATGTCGCTGGATCTTCACGGAACCCACACCATCCAATGCAAAGATGCGCTGTACCTGGCGAGGTAGGAAAGGATTGTAAAAAGACATTTGGCAGGGTGGCATTTCTGAACCCATTAAGCTTAAATAAAAATTACAGCTATACGATAAATTAAGCAAAAAACTTTTAGCGGTATTTTTTTTAATTGTGGATACAATGATGTTGCTATCTGGACTTTATTTCAGAGCTGGTGGCATTTGCTTTGAATGGGTTGGAACGGCATATGTTGTAATATATAAAGTTGTTTTGTTTAGAATACAGCAAACTGGAACCTTTGGTTAAGTGATGTAAATGTCAGGGATTAGAACACCTAGTGGACAATGCTTGAACCCAGTGTATAGCTCATATGACAGCCACCTGTATGTATTATCCCTTATGGGTGGATTAGTATCCTATCCTATATTGTCTCTTCTGTTAGCTCAGTTGGTTAGACTAGGGGTCGTCAGCCAACAGGTTATTGGATCGAAACCAGCGGCTATTTAGAGGGTACTGTCCTTGGTTAAGGTATTTATCAAATGTCACCTTAGCATACTAAAATATTGGTATTCAGTTGAAATAAAACAAAATCAATTGCTTTAATCATGCACAACACTCTGCAGTAACTTAAGTAACCCGATGTACGCAAGTGAATCTGATATTAACCCATGTAATAGCCTAATGCCCCTGCACTTTTCGTCCATGGTATAATACATAAACAGCGGACTATCCTGTATAACTGTTTCCGAAAACATTCATCATTAATTTCTGTTGTTTCATGTCTGTTCCAGGGCTTTAAAAGGTCCTGAGTTTGATATGGATGGATGGAAACAGTGGGAATCAAACAGAACAAACCGTAGCAATAACATGGTAGCTTGGAGTGACTTTAAAACGTTTCTATACCATCAACCAGGTTGGTTTGTTAAACTGGGTTTATTTTTCCATTTTATTTATTGCCTTTTTCATTGGAATTTAAACTTGTTTTCTTTAAAATATCGCTCAAATGTTTATAATGGCGACTTACAAATTTTATATCCCAAAAATTTTAATATTAGTTTGTGTTTTAAGATATTAACCTAAGCCTTAATTATTTACTGTTATTTTGTGTGTACTATTTTGTTAATGTTTAAATGAACTTTAGGAAAGGCGAAAGGGTTATAAGTTTAAATAAAATTAGATTTATTTTTGTTATTGTTGGATGATATTGACAACAAGTTTTCACCGGACACAGTCATTTCTAGAATGTTCCTTGTAGATAAGCGACAAAGACTCGATGACTCAAGGTATGAGGAGGAATATAATGCTTTGTCATCCCAACATCTGATGCAGCAGATTGCTGACCACAAATTCTATCAACATGAATATGAGGTCGTATTTCTTGTAATGAAAGTCAAGGATAGGATATTCATTTTTATCTCAGTGAGTGGGAAAACCAAGGGGGTTAACCTACTGGCAATTTTCAGACACCTCTCGCCCACCGTCGGATTACCGGAGCTATTGCAGTGTGTCGTGTATTATTTATTCAATTTAGTAGGGTTGCTAGATTAAACCTGGCCCTTAGTTAGTGTGTTGCATCCTTGACCAAGTCATATTAAACTCAGTGTATTATTAGGTGGTACTAAAACAGCAGCAACATTTTGTTTAACCCATTAATAAACTGGGTTTGAACGAAGTCCACTAAATGCCTTGCCAAAAGACACAATCGACTAGCTAGCGACCAGTTTCAAACCTACAAGCTTTTGGCTAAAATGCAAGTCATTGACCAACTAAGCTATTCGGCCAGACACAGTGCATAAATTAATGTAACCACCTACTTAGAATGATGAAGAATACTTAGATCTTGTGACCCAAGAAAAGAAACTCTACCAAGAATCGATATTCAATGAGACCAGTAGACTGGTCAACAGGTGAGTGGTTGATGCATGAATGTAGCACTAAGCTTAAACTGTTAAAAAGTATCGCTTTAAGTGCTGAGTTTTTTACGTTTTTACTAAACTTGCTAAGTTGCTGTTAGTCTTTTCGATATTAACGTTTTAAAATAAATAATAAATTATTTTTTATACCTCTTCTGTAGTAGGTCCAAAAAAGTCATATAAACCTACTGGTTATCGAATTTATGTATATACACTCAATTTGTTAATTAAATTATGTCAATGGAAAGCTTAATTCATGAAAAAATGTCTTATCATATCCTGACACTTTTGACGAAAAAACGAACCAGGTGATTATCAAGAGTATAACACAAAGTTGTTTAAATCGCATTTAATCATGGTTACTGTTTGATACACCTTTAGGGAGTCTATGGTTTGATAACTTGCGGATATAGCGCAGGTGCTGAAGCTATTGTAATGTGTTGTGTATTATTGAGATGTTCTTTCGTATTACAGTGTGTTGTGTGTTATTTATATGTTCCTTTATATTGCAGTGTGATTTGTATTATTGAGATTTTCCTTTATATTGCAGTATGGTATATATTATTAAGATGTTTCTTTATATTGCAGTGTGTTGTGTATTATTAAGATGTTTCTTAATATTGCAGTGTGTTGTGTATGAATGAGACCTTTCTACAGGTGGAACATTGCTGGTATTGAAGCAGTCATCCACGATGATGGAGCAGAATGGGAGAGGTCGACACGAGTTGAAGAATCCACCCGAGATGAAGCTCCCGAACTCCCGATGTTGGATCATCTTAAAAAGCTAGTGGAGGAGAAGTATGAGGCGTTAAGGAGAAAACTCATTTGGGAGGCAGCTCTGACAGGTGAATCTACTGTATCTTTGAACAAATGATGAAATCCTATCTGACAAGAGATTATTGGAAAAATTTAAGAGATTATTGGAAAAATTTAGGAGATCATTGAAAAAATTTAATCTAAAAGATTAGATTAACTTTCTCCCTTGACGTACTGTCAGCTGATAGGTAGTTGGATTGAAACCAGTCACGGGATAGTGCGTTGCTTCATTTATCAAGGCATGTTGGAGGTGCTGCTTGAACCTAAACAATAGCAATGACTTTAATACTCTCCTTAATATGTTGGGACAGTGGGCACAAGGTACTTCAATAACTGTCTATTCGAAACTGATCTCTAGCTAGTCAGCTGTGTCCTTGGGCAAGGCACTTAACGGTTTTCTCATTCATGGGGATAAACTTGAATATACTATCTCCTATCCTATTCAACTGGTTGTGCAATATTTTTTTTTCAAATTCTAATGTCTATTATCCCCTAAGGCCATACACAACATTTGTACCTGCATTTTTAAAGGTTTGAGATTCTTATTTTGTAACAGGGAATGGTGAAAATGCATCTCGCGAACAGTTGAATGGAATTGTCATGAAACTTCAGAAGAAAGAAAAGAAATACAGAAATACTGGAAAGTTTGGCAAAGTAGATGAGTTCAATATTCAATTCGGGTAAGAAGTTTACCTTTTTCCCATATATATGATAGGATATTTATCTTTTATTCCCATAAATGGAAAACGCAGAACAGTTACACAGGTAATTGTTAGATTACCACGTGCCCACCTCTGGGTTACCGAATCTATTACAGTTTGTTGTATAAATACATTGTTAAGTTTAAGTTTATTCAATTTAATCACTTGGTCCTTGCTATGTCTGTTAAATCCCTAACCTAAGGACATGATAGGCTAGCCAGCAGCTGGTTTTGATCTTACAACCTTTCGGCTGAAGAGCGATGATCCAACCCACCATGCTATTCCATTGAATAATTATAGTTTTAAGTCATGTTGGATTAAGGAAATTTTGTATTTTACAGAAGTTGCCTTGAGTTTACATTGGGAGAAATTACGAATCTACTGAACCCAACAGAAACCGAAGGACTTTGTGGTTTTACTGGTAAATTATTTAGTTGAATAAGTTTGCCTTGTTGTGTATTTTTCATACAGGATATAGGATATTCGTGTTTTTATAGAAAAAATTAGGAGTGTTATCACTTAGACAATCATCAGATTACTTTGCGCCAATCATCATGTTTTTAAGCTATTTTAATGTTGTGTATGTTTGAGAAATATATACAAATTTGATAGAACATATTATTAATCCACTGAGCCCAGATAATGTCTATTAAATCCCTTTCACAATAGTAACTGACTAGCTAGTGGCTTTGTGTTTATAATATTAATTATTTACACCAGTGGTTCTCAACCTTTTTAGTTGCCTATTTTAAGTCTTTTCATTCCTTCTCCATCGTATAAAGTACACAAAATTCTAGTCACTACTAGACGAAATAAGGAAATACAGGTATTCAGAGATTTATTTAAACTGCATAATATATCTGCTAAACCACTTTAGTGTTATACATATAGGCTTATAGGTCTGATAGTAGGACTACTTAATAATAACAAATGTCATCAATCAAAAATTAAAAAAAATCGCCCTAGTGTCATATAACACTGAGTATAAAATACACAAATGAAAAAAAGTATGAGGTTGAGACAACTTTGTGTTATTAATCTAAACACAAAAATATCCACAGAACCGGTGACCGTGGCTACTTTGTTGGAACAAATTAACGCACGGGAGAATAAGGAACTGAATGCTTTGAACGAACGTTTCTCCCATCTGGACCATTCCCAACATTTCGTACTGCTCGCGTCTCTCCACCAGCAGTGCCAGAGAGCTAAAGAAGGGTTAGGCTCAGATGGCCAAGAGTTAAAATTTGAAGCCACCTGTGCTGCGGTTGGGTTGGATGAAAGGCTGCTTTCAAAATCGCCAAGGTTGGATTAGTTTTTGTATGTTTAAAACATTTTATGATAGGGTTTAAAGGAATGGTGATTGAATTTGTAGGGAAAGTTGGCTAAATTGCGGATGCAAAACCCAAGTTGTGCTGGTTGTTAGTTATCAGTAAAATAATGTCACAATCATACACAACAGACTACAATAGCTTTAGATGCCTCACAGTAGCCGCAAGGTAATCTGATAAATGTCCATGTGATAATGCGTCTTTTATGTTTTTTCATTTTCGGTGATACAACATGTATTATCTATTCTATCTTGCAGTCACTGCAGTAACCTGACTGTTGGTGGGGTAATCTGATATTACAATAATAATGATAGCCTACATTTGTGCATCATTACAATAATAGAGGTCCACCAAGTACTATAGAACAGGATTATTAGCCTAAAGGCCTGTAAATGCAGTTTGTGTTTTAAGGATTTTTTTTTCATTTTAAAACATTCTTTTACAGAACAACCAACGATCTTCATCGCTTAATGCTATTGGCTGCTGATAGATTGCGTTTGTTAAAAATTGGTCAACCATATCACGCTGGTTCTGCTTCACAAATTTCAACCAATCAGGATAATGCTCTGTGGATTGAACTTGTAGATTTGATTGACAGGAAACATTCAAGTGAAAGAAAGGTAGGAATAAATAGATTTACATTAGGAATTTTTTTAGAATAGAACGCTATTTCTTGTCACATAGTTTGGTTTGTTTTCTTTCTCCAGCTAAAACATACAACCCAACCTTTGAAAAAAAAAGATGGACGATATTCTTTTAAAATACGTCTTCATCCTATAGGTGCAATTTAATTTTTTAAACATTTATTAATGACCACATTGTTATGGTTAAGGTTGGTGTGCCTGGGCAGAATTTGGACTCAATCCGACAGTGCCCACTTTTTCTTTGGGTCCACATGCAGGCCACTTATAGGATATTGCAGACACTTTTATAGAGTAATATTTCCGGTCATTAAATATTCCTCCATTCATTAGTTCTTGGTGGGTACGTTGAAAAATATGCAATCCACTGGCGCCAATGAAGGGAACCTGGAGTCAAAGTTACACAACCTAGCTAGCTCTTGGATGTCCATGAACAAAGAGGTGATTTAATAGATTTTTATGTGCTGTTTATGGAAATTCAAATTTAAATACTGCCGTGAAAACTTTTGAAACTATTGCTATATGTTTTGTACTAAAATTAGAGTTTAAAAAATTGTTCACGAAAACTTTTAAAAGTGTTGCTAAAAACTGTGTATTAAAATTTTATGCTTATTGATCATCTTTATATAACAAAAATTTCCCTTGCAACAAAAATTTTCCTAGGAACGAAAATTACATAGCAACGAATAAGTTCCTAGCAATGAAAAAGTCCTAAGCATTGGTCAACAAAAATTTCCATAGCAACTAAAATATCCATACATTGTAATTCCAAGTCCCCACCCGCCCAACGCATACCGATCCTGCGAGAAGCAATCGAGGTTTACTCCCAACTCCTCAAGCTACATTCGACCAACCCTTCCAGTGATGCCCATGAGGTTTTGATGCTCGCTCAGCTCCAAGTGCATCAGGATGAAGATGCAAAATCCAATCTGGTAACACTGTACTTGCATTTATTTTGGTCCCACGCCTATGTAGTAAAGTTCTAGGTATTAAGTAATTTCTTTAGCAATAATCAAAAATTTAAATTATGTCAGCATTTAAGCAGTGTCGCGATCCACACTTTTTATCTACTTGGCAACACTTTTAAGGTCTGCAGGGCAAAATGATGCATAGAAAAAAAAATAGCCGCTTTTTATAAGCTATGTCACAACCTGTAAATTGAAGCACCTGGTGTATCCATGTTATTAATGCTTTAGTGGTGCTTGAAGTTGAGAATTATTATTAGACTATACCACTTTGAATTCCCAATATATGGATTTCTCCATGAGTGTTCAAAAGATAATTGACCCTGAAGCCTTTAACGTGGGATTTCCTGGATTTCACTCAATTGTGTAAAAACCAATATAAAGAAACTCTGTATTTTATGTCACAAAAAAGTAATTTCTTGGAGAATATGAGAATCATTATTGGGTAGACATAGGATCTTGTAGCGCTTAACTATATATAGAAATGTTATAGAAATAAGGGTTAATAAGAATAAGTCATGGGTCTACATTGCTGACCCACATTTCCAAAAAACTATTATTTGGAGAATGTGAGAAACAAAATAGTCACAATTATAAGCAACAAACGATATATAGAAAAATAGCATGATTTAAAATAGCCCTGTTATACCAACAGTACAGTGATTTACTTCAGAACTTTAGAACAAATTATTAAAATTGATAACGCAGGACAAGTACGGATATAATGTCAGTTGCAGATATTTTTTTTTAAATACATGAATTTATTTTTTTAAGTAAAATATCAGGTTTTTACAAAGATGATTTGATTGAAGTAGTGTTACATTTTTGTTTCCCCAATAAATCAATTTTACCTTCAGACGAGCTCCGCATCTATTGAAGAACGACTCAACAGCCAGATCACGTCAATAAACAGTGAGACGCTCGATAACATTGCCTCACTAGTGTTCACCCAAAGTAGAACCACCGGCCAACTTGTGTTTGCTGCAGCTGTGAAGGAAAAGTAAGTGGTTGTTGATTTATACCTTAAACATGGCCCTAAATCAGGGGTTCTTAAATTGGGGGGCGTGAAAGCTTCTTAAGGGGGGCGCGAGCATGACAGTGACATATTGATAAAAAACAGCCCTAAATTACAGTCAAACGACGTATTTCTCGTTAACACTAATCCAATAGATAGCCTCGAATTAAACGACTAGTTTCCCAAAAACAGTTGCATCCTTCACACTAAGCAGGGTAATGGCAAAAAAATTATTGTTCTATTTTTCGTAAATTTGATTTTTGAGTAGGTGAGGCATGGGCATGAATCACAAATCTTAAGAGGGGTGCGACTGAAAAAGTTTAAGAACCACTGCCTTAAATTGATACCACCGGTTAGTCCGGTGGTTCAGTGCGACGCCTTTCAACCGAAAGGTTAATTCGAAAGGTTCAACAGCCATAAAACTGGCCGCTAGCTAGTCAGTTGTGTTATTTAGCAAGGCAGTTACTGGACATTGCCTAAACCCAGCGGATTAATGGGTTTTACTAAATTGAAGAAACGTGTAAATCATACACAACACACTACAATAGCTCTGGTAATTCGACGATGGGTGCAAGGTGATCTGACGATTGCCGTGTATTAACCCCTTTGGTTTTCCCATTCACGAGGATAAACATGAATATCCTATCCTATACCAATGTTACTGTATGCGTGGGATTGTAAGTCTTTGCTCCATAAAAATTTCAAGTTATACATACCTTTTATTTTTAATCAAAGTAGTTGGATTGAAAATTGCAATTTAGAACATCTCATTATAAAAAGGGATACCGAGATTGTAATATAGTATTTCTTCAATGGTAATTCTTAATCATGATTAAAAATGCCACCACAGGGCATCTCAGTATGAAAAGTACTTCTAAGTTTATAAGGCAGTCTTTGTTTCATTTTAAGTCATGAAATTCAATTGAAGTGATTGGTTTAAAAATAGAATTAAGCATAGTTTCAATACAGCTAAATATTGAAAGGACTACATTGACTTTTTATGATTTGTCCATAATTAAAAATGATTTCGATATATTGGTTTTACTGAATATAAAAAAGGAGGACTTTATAGATTTAAAATTTAAGGTCGTTTGCCAGATAGCTCAAACGGTAAGAGCGTGGGCGGGAAATTAAAGTATCAAAACCAATCACTAGAAAAAAGGTTATCTCCTTAGGCAAGGCTTTTAACGAACATTGCCTGAATCTACTCGACAAATGGGTTCTAGTAAAATTAAAGGAATGTGTTAATCATACACAACACACTGCAATAGCTCCGTAAAGCCAACGGTGGGCGCGAGGTGATCTGGCAATTGCTTGTGTGTTAACGCCTTTTAGCTTTCCCATTCACAGGAAGAAAACATAAATATGAATATCCGATTTTTTTATTAATTGTTTACTTTCCCGCTCAGATACAACACCATCATAAGAAGATTGCTTGGATCAAGTGATGAGGATGTTGTGGAGGACATATGGAGGAACATAATCAATGGAAAGATGGAGGAACAATCAAGGAATGCAATAGAGGTGGATGTTTTTTTTTTCTCCTAAATTTCAAGTAAATTGACTCTTTTAATGCTAAAAATGATTGTGTTTTATGTATATTCATATCTAGAATAAATTTACTTCAATATCGGATTTTGTATCGTTTATTGTAAAGTATAGTTTTCAAATTTATTTAAATTTATTCCTGTAAATAAAAAAAAGCGAAGGGCATTATCACACGGGCCATGGTCACATCAACTCGTACCCACCGTCGGGTTACCGTAGCTATTGTAATTTGTGTATGATTGAGGTATTCCTTCAATTTAAGTAAAACCAAGTAATTCATTTCAGGCAATGTCAACTGCCTAGCACAACGACATTGTAATACTCTCTCTACTTTGTATTATCTATACATATAAACACATTGTATTGGTTTTATACTTGGAGCATGCAGTATTCTGAAGACTTTTTTTATATTTAAGTGGTTTTAGTGCTGATACCCTGTTTATAACTTAGTGCTTTTAGTGCTGAAAGACCTATTGACTTTTTTTTATAATTTAGTGCTGATACCCTGTCAGCAGGGATACTAGTGCTGTGCCAACAATCCTTTTTTGTGTATTTGATGACCGTTTATTTATAATATACCCGATCATTGCGATGACTGTTACGGAAATTTTAGCTTCAACAACTAGTTATATTTACCTATGTCCAGATATCCATGTTTTTATTTCGAATTAATTTATTTTTCAGAGTTCATCTGCCTTGGACATTTTTGGTCCCAAACTATCCAGCTTCATCCAAAGTCATGATAAGCAACAGTTTGGCAAACGGTCCCAACCTGATGAAAGTGGAGCCATTCGATTCCTGTGCAATATGTGTTACGATGAGATTCACGTGATCATGAGTGGTATTCGTGATGCGAAAATTGATCATGAATCATGGAAACAAATCTGGCAGTTGATAACTTTGAAACGAACCAAAAGTATAAGATCAGCTGCAATAACGCTTGGGCTACAAACCAGGATTTGGTCAAGAAAGAATTTAAGGTAAAATTAAAGGATAATCAGGTGTTATCCCCTTGATTAAAAGGGGACATCACATCGGCAATAGCCTGGTTATCATGCGCTCACTGTCATGTCACTGTTATGTCATGTCAGGGTCATTATATTTCAATTACATTATAAGCATATATATTTTTATCATCGTTATTAACACACTGCAATATCTCAATATCTTTGATAATCCAAATATGGACACAAGGAAATCTGACAAATGGACGTGTCAAAACAATGGGCTGCATTTCACGGTCTGACCGGTTAATTTAGTGGTTTAGTGCGGCACCTTTCAGCCGAAAGGTTTCAGGTTCGATACTGGTTGTAGCTAGTCGGTAGTGTCGTAGGGCAAGGCACTTAGCGAACATTGTCTGAACCCAGCGAATTAATGGGTTCTATCAAATTGAAAGAACATGTGAAACATAGATGAATATCCTATATATACAAGAGTGTATATTTCAACATGAGTACAATAGGAGATTATTTTATTTTATATTTAAATTTTGCACCCAGTTCCAAAGAAGATACACAAAGGTTTATGGAGTGTTCTCAACATAGATTTGAAATGCCTCAACCATTCACTGAAAGTAAGTCTTCTGTGTCGTGTTTTTATTTGCCGTTATTTAATACTACGACAAAAAATAAATAAACTAAACATATCCGCATGTGTTTCTTCAGATGACACTGATGACCTCTC
Organism: Ciona savignyi; assembly: GCA_000149265.1. Classification (NCBI taxonomy): domain Eukaryota; kingdom Metazoa; phylum Chordata; class Ascidiacea; order Phlebobranchia; family Cionidae; genus Ciona; species Ciona savignyi. The sequence continues at coordinate 281,389 of CH003363.1, forward strand.
CCTTATGAGCACAACCACACAACTCCATATTGATGAATGGATGCGGTTGAGAGGAATGATCTCGGATCCATCGATGCGGGAGCTGTGTGAGGCGGCATCCATGATGTCCCACGATGATCGGATGAAGAGGTTGGCTCAAATCAACTCTAAAAGGAAGAAGCTGGACTTGTCATTAGAAGGTAAATTTTCAACATATGACCGTGCTTTTAAATGGATCATGTATAGAATTCTCATGTTTTATCCTTGGAAAAAGAAAGCTCTGTTTTTTACACAAACTAACACATCCTGCTGGTTGGCAATCAAAGTAAAATGAACGAAACACAAGGTTAACTAAAAAGCGAGAACGTGCATGTGCACTCATGCGCAACATTAAAAGAAAGAACATAGAAATCATAAAAACAGCAATGTTGCCTACAACCTCATACCACCATTTTCCAAGGCTATTTTGTGTGTTGTGTTTTATGAAGACGTTACTTTAATATTGTTTAACCCGTTCCACCTCTGGCTTCTAGCCAGTAGCTAGAGACCAGTTTCAATCCCGCAACCCTTCTACTAAAAGGCAACATACAAACCTACCAATTTTTTTGTTAAAAAATCTCCCTTCCTCCGTAGACGACCGGGAGGACATGATCAGTCTCCTGGAGGAAGCTCTTGCTCTGAAGATCATTTCCCGACGGAAGATACTGATGGAGATCCTGGGAACGTCGGATGTGGATGGGGATGTTGCTGTGACCATTCTCGCCGATCTTCATCAGGAACAGATCAAAGATGCGGTTCATTGGTTCAATGAAGAGCATGTAAGAGGATGTTTTGAGTTCTTTTCTGATTAAAAGTGATAGCCAGTAGATTATTTACTTATTATTACACTAAATATTGGGCCCATGAATAAAACTTTAAAAAATGCAACCTGTTACCAAAAAAAACCTGAATTGGTTTATGGTTTAATGAGGAGCATGTAAGAGAATGTTTTGAGATCTTTTCTGATTAAAAAAGATAGCCAGTAGATAATTTTCTTAATATTGCACCAAATAGTGGGCCCATGAACAAAACTTTGAGCAATGCTACATGTTACCAAACAAAACAGAACCTGAATTAGATGTGTTCCATTGGTTTAATGGGGAGTAGTATAGAGTTCTTTTAAAATTATCACTTTAAAAATAATAGGCCATTAAATGATTTCCTTATTATTTCACTAAATATTGTGCCAATGAAGAAAACTTTGATCAATGCTACATGTTAACAAAAAAATCAACCTGAATTGGTTTTAAAAGCATGTAAGAGGATGTTTGAGTTATTTTAAAATTATCTGATTAAAAATGATAGCCACTAGATGATTTTCTTAATATTGAACTAAATATTGTGCCTATAAACAAAACTTTGATCAATGCTACCAGTTACTAAAACAAAACAACCTAAATTGGTCTATTGGTTTAATTAGAAGCATGTAAGAGGATGTTTGAGTTATTTTAAAATTATCTGTTTAAAAGTGATAGCCATAAAATGATTTTCTTATTATTGCACTAATTACTGTGCCAATGAACAAAACTTTTACCAATGTCACCTGTTACCAAACAGAACCTGAATTAGATGTGGTCTATTAACTTAATGAGGAGCATGTAGGAGGATCTTTTGAGTTTTTTAAAAATTATCTGTTGATTCATCAATTATTCATGCAATAAATACTGTTTTTCAAATTGTGGGAGCTTTACGCATGAATTGATGGCATATTCACCATATAAATGTGAAATAATTCACTTTTTTGACATTTCGGCAGAATTTTTTTCAAAATTACACATCTTTTTTATGCAACCGACAAAACATTTGATATAAGCCTGACTGTGACCGTAGGGTTATCTCAGAAATTCCAAGATTATTATGCACTTCTCTTTCCTGGACATTAACATTTGTCTCTCTAATTTAGACAAAGAAATTCAATTTTTGCTTCCATATACTGGATTTACAATTTTAGATCACAGAATACCAGTGTTTATCCCCGTGAATTGGGTTTAGCGGCCACGTCTAATTATACCAAATTTTAATAAATTATTGCTTTTTTAGATGTGTTCTAACGACTGTTGTTTTTTCCCGTTTTCCAAATTTTTATCAATAGTCCTGCTTTATGTTTTTATCGTGGAAACAAAAAATAAACTAAACTAAACTAAATTAAGTTCCTGCTATTAGATTACTCTAATTTCCTGAATTCCGGTACCAATAATTTAATTTTCTAAGATCGCTCCAAACAATGCAAGGGACAAGTACAAAGTGCACATGGACGGATGTGAAAATATCTTCAACATTTTGTGCAAGTATGAGGGAAACACTGGGGACCAGGATCTGTTAAATGTGAGTTTTCCATCATTGTCGCTTATTTGGGACGATATTTATTTTTATTCTTCGACCATTTAGTCTGATGGTTTAGTGCGACGCCTTTCAACCGAAAGGTTAAAGGTTTGAAACTGGTTGGTAGCTATCCGGTTGTGTCATTTGGCAAGGCACTTAACAGACATTTCCTGAACCCAGCAGATTAATGGGTTCTACCAAATTGAAGGAATGTCTCAATTACACAACACACTGTGACAATAACTCTGGTAAACGGACAATGGGCGCGAGGTGATCTGTGATTGCCCGTGTGTTAACCCCCTTGATTTTCCCATTCATAGAGATAAACATGAATAACCTATCATATCCTAACCTCGTGAATTAGAAAATGCAAGGGGTGTAATCACAAGGGCAATTGTAAGATTATCTTGGTCCCACCGTTAGGTTACCAGAGCTATTACCATGTGTTGTGTATGATTAAGGTGTTCTTTCAGTTTAGTACAACCAATACACCACTGGGTTCAGATGATGTCCGGAAATTGCCTTGTTCAAGGACACAACCGACTAGCTAGCGACCAGCTTCGATCCTACAATCTTTCGACTGAAAGGTGACACACTAACCGAGTAACCTATCAGGACAAATGACAGTTTTTTACACCTGTTAGTTGTCAAGATTAGCTAAAGAAGTTTAGTTTATTTTTTGGCTTCTTTTTTTGGTACATTAAAATCTGCACAATTATTTCAAGTTAAGGAGACAGTCCCAATTTCTGTTTTCTTTTCAAAGAAATTTCCAATTTCTGTGCCATTTTAGGTATATTTGAATAAGGTTTAAATTGGTGCTTGTTTCAGGCATTGTATGACAGACATGCATTGTTACGTAACAAACTGCTAAGTTCCATCACAGAAGAAGGTGAGCATATGTATGTAGTTTAGTTTGATAAATTTGGAATTTGATATTCTGTTTATTTTTATTGTTATATAGTTAATAATCAGATTACCTTGTGCCCGCAGTCATTGGAAATATTACAGTGTGTTGTCTATTTGATACACAACTAATTTGGTCAAATGGATATTGCTTGGTCTGACAATGTCTGTAAAGTGCTTGGTCAATGATAAAACTGTGCTAAAAGTGGTCAGAGTGAAGATTGAACCCAATACCTGTCTAGTGATGTCTTTAGAACCTGTACCACCAACTATTTAAAATCAGGAATTTCTTAATCTGATCTTCATATCAAGCTTTAGGATAAGATATTAATGTTTATGTTTTTGCCCAAGAACACAACCGACTAACAAGCAAAAAGTTTCGAACCTGCAGCCTTTCGACTGAAAGGCAATACACTAATGTATGAATACACCTTTGCACAGAGGAGAGAAACAAGGCGCTGAAAGATTTGGATTCAAAATTGAACCAGGAAAGTGATTTGTTGCTGAAGATGCTGGGAGAGCAAGATGTGGGGTGAGTACATGCTGATCCTGTTCATCAACCCCATGTTGCAACATTAGTTAGATATCGGGCAGAGCTATTGCAGTGTGTTGTATATGCTTTAGAAGTCATTTTTGTTTTAGTACAACCCATCAATCCGCTGGTTCTAAATGTGCCTTGCAAAATGCAACTATCCAGCTGGTTTCAATCTCACAACCTTTCGGCTGTCAACTTCCGGCCTAACCCTCATACCAATTCAGTTATCCGATTCATGTTTATCTCTGTGAATGGAAAACCAAGGGGGTTAACACACGGGCATCGTCAGATCACCTCGCGCCAACCGTCGGGTTACTGGAGCTATTGAAGTGTGTTGTATATGATAGACACGTTCCTTCAATTTGGCAGAACGCATTAATTCGCTGGGTTCAGGCAATTTTCCGTAAAGTGCCTTATCCAAGGATACAACCAACTAGCTAGCGACCAGTTTCGAACCTGCAAACCTTTCGAATAAAAGGCGACGCACTTAACCACCAGACTAACCGGCCGGACAAACGGACATTTAAACGTGAGAAACTTGTAACATGGTTTTGGTAAAAATCAAATTTTTTTCAGTTACTTGAACGAGAAAGATCGCCAAGCTCTGCTGATGAAGATGAGACGAATGATGATGAAAGCTGAGCAAGAGGATAAGTTTGATGCGGCTTTCCTGGTGGGTGGGATGATGAAGCTTCAGCAGTCAGCCGAGCAACGGTGAGTTGTGATATGGAGTGAGGTGGAAAACGCATTTTATCGGGCAAATTATTGAAAGGAGGGTTAAAATCGAGAAAACTTACGTGGAAACAGGGATAGGATAGGTTAGGATATTCATGTTTATCCCCGTGAATGGGAAAACCAAGGGGGTTAACACATGGGCAATCGTCAGATCACCTCGCTCCCACCGTCGGGTTACCGGAGCTATTACAGTATGTTATATATGATTCACATGTTCCTTCAATTTGGGTAGAACCACCTAATACACTCGGTTCATGCAATGTCCGTTAAGTGCCTTGCCCAAGGACACAACCGACTAGCTAGCGACCAGTTTCGAACCTGCAACCTTTCGGTTGAAAGGCGACGCATTAAACAGCCAGACTAACCGGTAATACAGAAATAAAAATATTACAAAAAATTAAACCTAAGCAAAACAAAAATTTGATTTTATTTTGTATTGTTCTTTGAAAAAAAAACAATTGTTGAAAACACTTGTAAAATTAAAGAAAGATAAAGCGAAAAAAACGAAAACATAGAGGTCGTTAGAAGTTGGAAAAAGAGATAGTTTAAAAAACATAGAGGTTGTAAGGCGGAAAAATAGATAGTTTGAAAAATTAAAAGAATTTAACAAAATTAGTTTATTCTTTGTTTCCACGATGAAAACATGAACCAGGACTTTTGATAAATATTTGGAAAACTGAAAAAAACGGCAGTCCTTTTAGGACAAAATTTTAGGACAAGGCTGTAAAACAAAAAAAATGTCTTATCGAGTTATTAATTTAACATTTCACGATCCGATTCCTCATTGCAGTTTGAAGAGCGAGCAAGAGGAACAGAGGGAGTTGGCTCGACTGAGGATGATGGAGTTGAAGAAGCGGAGATTGTCGGATGCTGTGGATGATGGGGAGGTGGTGACGGGGGATCGGGATGCAATGCAGGTGTTGTATTTGCGGGGGGTGGGGGATAGGGTGGGGAGCGATAGGCGGGGGTGAAGGGAGAAGGAAGGGAATGTGGTAAAATAAAGACGGCAGAAATGGGAAGGGGGGGTGGTGTGGGTTTATTTGCAGATTTCCAGCATATGGGTGATGGTAGAAATGTGCTGAGGGGCTGGTGTGGGTAAATAAAGAATTTTCTGGGTAAATGAAGGAAGCTGTGGTGTGTGAATTCGTCAGATTACCACATGAGGCAATGGGTAAAGTAGGAATTTTCATAATGTGACTTTCTTGCTGAAAACGCTCATGGACTTCTGTGACAGTTTGTGACCTAGATTTAATAACTTAAAAGCATGGAATTCACAACATTTTTAATTCTTTATGTTGCCACAACCCGAGGGGCTTTGGGGGACTTGAAGGACTGTGGTGAGAAATCATCCGATTACCACAACCACTAAGTCCCTTTTCCTTTTTTTCATCTCATTTTTATGTTTTTGGTTCGACTAAACAAACCAACCAGACAAACACCACTTAATAATAGTATACAGCGAATAAAACGCCCCAGCAATCCACTGTGAAAAGTTTCCAATAAGTGCACTGCCTGAGGATACAACCGATTACCTAACATCTTGTTTTGATCCCACCCTTCCCCTGAGAGCTCAACACATTACATATTAGCTTGTCAATCAAGCCGGCTGAGCCACAATCATATTCAACTTACATTGCAGTCATCGGTGATGCGTAAGATGAACAGTTTGTACGCATGGGAGCGCCACTGGCTCGTTGATGCTTGCACAACCAACAAACCAGACATGAAGTTGGAAGTCAATGACACCATCCAGCAACTCATTATGTGCAGAGGGAAAGTGCCGAGATCAACTGGTACAATAACTTGCTTGGAATTTAAATAGAAAAAAGTTTTTTTTTCTTTTGGAATTTTATAGAATAGGATATATTTATGTTTATCCCCATTAATGGGAAAACCAAGGGTGTTAACACATTGAGAATCGTCAGATCACCTCGCGCCCATTGTCGGGTTACTGAACCTATTGCAGTGTGTTACGTATGATTCACACGTTCCTTCAATTTGCTAGAACCTATTAATCCACTGGGGTCAGGCAATTTCCATTAAATGCCTTGCCCAAGGACATAATCGACTTTTACTTTTTTAAGTGAGCTCAGGGTGTTCTTTTTGAGGTGAGGGTTACAAATTTGAAACTGGTCACAGCAAGTGGTGTTGTATTTTTGAGTATAGCACTTAGAGGCCATATACCAAGGACTGGCAAATTGATGGGTTTCTATTAAGCATTAAAACAGAGTCTCATCAGAATCAGACTTGTTGTCATGCTAACAGCTCTAACCAACCAGCGCTAACAGCTTTAACAACCAGCAGGTCGTGCTAAAAACCAGCACAATACTACCCACATTTTTTATTTATTTTTATTATAAAATTCATCCGCATTTAGATATATCAGTGGAAGAACATGTTGGCACACTGAACAAAGCAGTCGGTCTGCGCTTGCGTCTCATTGGTCAGGAGTTGCCAGGACAACCAACCGACGAATTAGAGGTCAAGTTGCTAATGGCGTTGCAGAAGACACAGGAAAACAATGAAACAGAAATCTGTGAAAAACTTGAGAAAATGGTATGTAGTTTTGGATGCGTTGCCCCATTAAAATACATAAAAATGCCAAAAAAATCTGTATCTAAATCTACAACATGTACTACATGCTGCAAAATGCTCTATTTTGCTGATTTTTATTACATCTATCTTTTATTTTATTATACTAAAATCGAACTTTGTAAATTTATTAAATTTGTCCTTTATTTTTTTTACCCAGAGCAATGGCGATCTGGTGTCGGAGCAGGAAAGATTATCGAAGATGATCAAGATGAAGAGATCATCCAACCTCCCGGAGTTGCTCCTGTGGTCCTCCGCGTCAGAGGAAGATGAGATCTTGGAAGCGATCCAAGACAAACTTGATCTTCTTCTGGAAGCGGCGGTTACTAAAGCGTTCCAGTACAAGGTAAGTGCAATACATTAGTTGGTGTCCATGGTAGCCTTGGGACCAGGAATGTAGCAATTTTCTATGATTTTTATCATATTTCCTATTTTTTTATTAGTTTTCTATGATTTTATTATTTTCTAGGATTTTTATTAGTTTTCTAAGATTTTATCAGTTTTCTATGATTTTTTGATTTTTCTATGATTTTTATCGGTTTTCTATGATTAAAAGATAAATTTCCGATCCCATCCAGCTTGGTCCTGAGAAACAGGACACAGAGGATTTCCGACGTCAAGTCCGGGAGATGAAAGAGGCGGCGAAAGAGCTCATGCTCTCCTCCAGATACGATGACGCTCTCGACCTCATCACGGATGGATTGGAGAAGACGCAGAGGGAGGAGATAGTCCGGATGTTGCTCGGAGATGAGGAGCAGAGGAGGAAAGAGGATCTTAAAATGAGGGAACAGAGAAGGGATATTAGGATAAAAAATGGTGGGTTTAATACAGTAATATTTAGATCTACATTTATAGGTTAAAACAGTGGTTGACAACGGGGTGATAATCTCAGGGTTTCAAATTAGGGTAACTAACTTTGTTGAATAAGGGTAACTAATAACTGACTCTAATGATTCATTTGTTTTTTGTTTCTGTTTTTTTAATATATTAGCTTTACTGTTTTTAATCAAAATAAAGTGTCCAATGCATGGTGTATATCTTTAAGTAGATATTTGTAAATACATTTCTCAAAATAAAAATAGAAGTAAAAATGTTTTAAAAAAACAACGGTAAGAATATTTCCTCCAAAAACAAAAGAACAAATATCCCCCTCTTAAAAAAAGAAAAAATAATTCTTCAAAAATAGCATGTTTTTGAACAATTTTTTGGGGGTAAAAAGATTTGTCATTTATCCCATTTTCAACCTCGGTATTCCTATGTTCTTCAGGGATGTCAAAGGAGGAGGCAGATAGATTGTTCCGGGAGGAGGGAGAGCAGTTTGAGCTGATGGAGAAGAAGAGGAGAAAGAATGTGCTCCAAGGACTCTTCCTGGATGCGGAGGCAGAGAAGGATGCTCTCATCAAGATGCTGAAAGATGCAAATGATAAGTAAGTCACCTAATCTTAGTTGATGGGATTTTCGAGTAAAATTTTCCCCACAGGTAAATTATTTCCCTTAAAGCTAGCCAAATCTCTAGATTTCGGGACTTTCGATGTTGATTTAGTTTCCATTTTTCATGTTTGTTTGGGATTGGATTTTCTTACAATCAAGGTGTTATACTGCTGGCAATTATTAGCTTAGTATTTGATGCGTGTTGGTTATTTGATATAATATTATTTAAAAGGTCCGTGGAGCACAATCTTTCTTTATACAAATCTGACTTGTCATGGCACCTGTCCTTACCCTCCTGACCACACATAATATTAACGTTTCCTGCTACAAGATGGAGGATTACTATATGAACTAGTGGTTTATTGAAGAAATTTAGCTGACAAAAAGCTAGGCAGAAAATTGAGCTTGAAAGCCATGTACTATAGCCAACATTTTCCAATCTTTACCATGCATAAACAAATATTAACACAATATAAGTGTAAACTATAATTTATCTGGTAGGTCCATTTAGTTGGTAAAAGCATTGCTGATGTGTATGCAGTGAAAATGTTGTAAAATCTAAACTAGCTGATGGCTAGTCGGTGGTGTCCTTACTTATATTACTTGTACCCAGTGGAGTAATAAGTTACATTAAAAAAAGATTGTTTCAATCATACACAACGCATTGCAATAGCTTCAATAAAGTGACCATTGGCGCAAACAATTTGATGATTGCTTGTGTGATAACTGTTCCATGTTTCCCCATTCACAGAAATAAAATATCCAATTCTAACATAACCCAAAACCGAATTCATATTGTTTATGTCGCAGAATGGATGCTGAGAGACAACGACAGCTAATGTTGGCGAAATTGCGACATAGAAACAAACTACTCCAGCGTGAATCTGATCTCACCGTGATCATGAAACTCATGAACATGTCAAATATCATGGATGATAGGTAGGACAAAACTCGTTGGTTTTATGCATTTTCACGCAAAATTGTTCACAAAAATAGTGTTAAAATCGTACCAACATCTGTGTACTTATTACTACTGCTAACTGTTCTACTGCTAAGATAAATAAATAGGATATATGTTAATTCCTGTGAATGGGAAAACCAAGGGGGTGGAACCCAATAATTCCCTGGGTTTAGGCAATGTCCGTAAAGTGCCCTGCCCAAGGACACAACCGACTAGCTAGCGACCAGTTTCGCACCTGCAACCTTTCGATTGAAAGGCGTTAAGAAAAGTAAATATGCTTAACAAAATTCTCCGAAAATGTTTTTTTTAAATAAAATTTTAATGATTAATTAAATGTAAACTTGGAGTTTAGTACGCCATTACTGTTTAACAACTTGCCTAATAATATTTTTGTTTTATTATAATGAATCAATATGTGTTAAATGTGATTTTCTATGATATATTAACTTCTGTCGAAAACTTTCCGAAAAAATTTACAAAATGCTCAACTCTTGATTCAGATTAAAAGGCGACAAAAAGCAACAATTTGCACTTGCTCAAGAAAGGTTAAAAGCATTGAAGAACAAGAAAAAGCTGTCTAATTCGGTTTGTTATTCTTTTCTTATATAGGATAGGATAGGATAATTATGTTTATCCCCGTGAATGGGAAAACCAAGGGGGTTAACACAAGGGCAATCGTCAGATCACCTCTAGCTAGCGACCAGTTTCGAAACTTAAACCTTTCGGTTGAAAGGCGTCGCGCTAAACCACCAGACTAACGAGTCAGACAATATCTGCCTAATTCAATGGTAACGGTTACAGTGCTAGAGGTCTCCCTATTACGTATTGCTATTTCACACGCCACCATTAACAGGACTTCCCTTAATGTAGTTATGCAACAAAGTTTACATTAACTTTAACTTTTACCTAGGACAACCAGTTCAGCACACTTTTTATTGTTTTTTCTACTATTTTACTAAATATTTTTGTGTGTTTTTTGCTATTTAACAACGCTGTGTTTTCCACAGGAAATTTTAGGCAAATGCGATTGGAGCAGTGATGACCGAAAAGTTTTGTCCGAAGCGGCAACACTGGAGATTGAAGCGAAACATGCAGCTGAACGGGAAGTGCTGGTGGATGTAAGAGATATCTGCTTTGCAAAAAATAGGATATTTACAATCTGCTTTACAAAAGATAGGATATTCACAATCTGCTTTGCAAAAAAAAGGATATTCACAATCTGCTTTGCAAAAGATAGGATATTCACAATCTGCTTTGCAAAAAAAAGGATATTCACAATCTGCTTTGCAAAAGATAGGATATTCACAATCCATTAATTCACCGGTTTCAGGCAGTGTCTGATTAGGACAAAACCAACTAGCAGCAGGTTTTGATCTCACAATCCTTTCGCTGTCTGTAGACTGCTTTTACCGATTGAGCTTTACGAATTACCTATGCCATATTGCACCCTTTGATTTTCAATCCCTTGGGAGGATGCTACTGGATGATTTGATTGCTATATCTCAGATTACGTCCGGCTGGTTAGTCTGGCGGTTACGTACATCGCCTTTCAACCGAAAAGTTGCAGGCACGAAACTGGTCTCTAGCTAGCCGGGGGTGTCCTTTGGCAAGGCACTTAACAGACATTGCCCGAATCCAGCGGATTAATTGGTTCTACCAAATTAAAGGAACGTGTCTCTCACATACAACTGCAATAGCTCGAATAACCCGACGGTGGGCGCGAGGTGATCTGAATATTGCCATGTGTTAACCCCCTTTGTTTTCCCATTTACAGGAATAAACATGAATATCCTATCCTATCCTATCTATGATAGCTTCTGGGTGGTGGAGTCACAGGACCTTCCATGGCCTACTTTCCTTGTTCTGGCACCGACGTGGTCATGCCCATACTATTGTAGTCTATTTTTTCGCTCGAAAATCAAAATCACAAATTCAAATTGATAAAACTCCATTTCTTCATTTCCCTCCCAGGTGATGCGGAGATCAAGTGAGGGGAGTGAAGTACGCACCAAAGCGAGCAAGAAATCATCAGAAGATCGACGAGAACGGATTCGAGCTCTTCGACAGCTCCGGAGACAATGGAGGAACGATCCAAATATGATGTCGGATCAAAAAGATGACCAGATCAACATCTTCCTTGTAAGAATGTGGCTTGCATCTTGCTGATTGTAGCATTATAAGTTTTGTAGAAATCCTCCAAAATTTTAAGTTGAATATTTTCGTAAACTTTTAAAATTTATTTTTTGATGCCTCTTATTTTAAATTGGTAAAAAATCATAATCGTTTTTATCGTTTTTTACCATGGTTAATTTATCTATTTTCATCTCTCATCAATGGTTCTCCACCAATGCCCAATCTCTATCATTTTTTATAAGTGGTTTGTCATCCATCATTAATAGTCTTCCCCAGGAATACTATTAATCCATGATCCTCATAATAGGATAGGATATTCATGTTTATCCTCTTGTATTGGAAAATCGTCAGATTACCTCGCGCCCATTGTCGAGTTACCGGAGCTATTGCAATGTGTTGTATATGATAGAGGTTCCTTCAATTTGGTAGAACCCATTAATCCGCTGGGTTCAGGCAATGTCCAGAAAGTGCCTTGCCCAAGAACACAACCAGCTAGCTAGCAACCAGTTTCGAACCTGCAACCGTTCGGCTGAAAGGCGACGCACTAAACCACCAGACTAACCCGTTGGACTTAATGTTTGATAATCTTCTCCAGGAAGCATCAGCGTACCAACTGGAATCGATCCGAAAGGACAGCTCGAAATCCGAGGAAGATGCGCACGCTCTCATGCTCATGGACCTTCAGATGAACCAGAGCAAAGAGACGGAGCAATTTCTGGAACAGATCGCAGAAAAGGTGAGATGGAAATTAAAAAAAAAAAAAAAGTCTGCAAGATTTGTCTTCTGTTTAAAAAACAATTGTATCAAAGCATAAACGATCTTTGGGACTTGTGTCTTTCTTTCGCCAAAACATTTCTTAGAAATCTCTAATTTTTTCGCTATTTTTGACAGAAATCTTATTTTTCGGTACAAAAAACATTGAAAATGAATCAAATCTGTTTTTTTTTTTAAATACCTTTTTTCAAAACATTGACAATCTGCAATACATCTAATTCCTCAGAAATCTCCCGTTTTCACATTTTTGGGGAAATATTTTTTCACCGCAAAAGTAACCTTTTTCATTCAATACCAAATCGAACTTGTTTTCTATTATCAAACATCATCAGAGCATCAGCGATCTTCGGGAGTTCGGGAAGCAGCAGGAGCAATCCCGCATCCGAGGTCATCACGACAACGTAGCGAGCTCCCTCCTCGGATCAAATGATGAGGAGGAGGTGATCCAAGCTCTGGAGGAGAAGTACGACGTGATTAAAGATAAATATCTCGCAGAGGTTCGTGGTTTGATGATGTTGTGTTTGGGTATCAGTAAGGATAGGATATTCATGTTTATCCCCGTTAATGGGAAAACCAAGGGGGTTATCACACGGGCAAGATTCACCTCGCGCCCACCGTTGGGTTACCGGAGCCATTGCAGTGTGTTGTATATGATAGACACGTTCCTTCAAATTAGTATTACATCCCATTAATCCTGCTGGGTTCAGGCAATGTCCGTTAAGTACCGTTAAGTAAGGACGCAACCGACTAGCTAGCGACAAGTTTTGTACCTCCAACTGAAAGGCAACATACTAAACCACCAGACTAACCTGTCG
>CH003363.1:294707-344568 GCA_000149265.1 Ciona savignyi
TAGCTAGTCCATTGTGTTCTAGCACAAGGATATTGGAAAATATCTCCGAACTAAGTGGACTGGTGTGTTATACCAAAATTAGAAAGAAACATCTCAATCATACAAAACATGCTGCAAAAGCTCAGATAACCCAACTGTGAATGCGAGGTGATATGGCAATTGCCGTGGAATTATGCCCCTTTTTATTTTCCCATTTACATGAATATCTCCTTTTTTGGATAAAATATCTTAAAACCAAAATTGCACCCCTTGGGCTAACACTTGTTTGTGTTGAACACAATGACAATCCTTACTGTCGCCGGTCTCCTTTAATTTGGTTCAACAAAAAGTGAATTTTAATGAGTACTCCGTCAGTCAGACTTTCCCATTTTGGTGATATCCCTATCCCTACTTTATTGATATCCCTATCCCGATTTTGGTGATTCCCCCCCAGGTTCTGATGAAGAGGTTAGGATCAGCGGAGTGGGAGGCGATGGGAGAGCGAGAGCGACAGAAGAAGATCATGGATGTGAAGCGGCATGAGAGGAGGCTGAGACAGGAGGGGAAGACGGATGAGCTGAAGAGGTTGTTCAGAGCGCTCGCCATATCCGAGAACGGTGCGTCTGCTTGTTTGTATAGACATTGCTATTCCGGCCGATTAGTATGGCGGTTTAGTGCGTCGCCTTATAATCGAAGGGTTGCAGGTGTGAAACTAGTCGATAGCTAGTCGGTTGTGTCCTTGGGCAAGACACTTTACGGACATTGCCTGAACCAAGCGGATTAATAGATTCTACTAAATTGAAGGAATCTGTGTATCATATACAACATATTGCAATAGCTCCGGTAACCTGACAGTGGGCGCGAGGTGATCTGACGATTGCCCGTGTGTTAACCCCTTTGGTTTTCCCATTCACGAGGATAAACATGAATATCCTATCCTATATTCATAATGGTGTATTATTTATGTTATTTGACATGAATGGCAAAAATGAAAGACTAGTCAACACACAGGCAATTGTCAGATGACCTTGTGGTCATTGGGTTACTGGAGCTATTGTAGCCGAAAAAGATTGCCGATGCGAAAACGCGGAAAAATTATCACACAGACAATTGCTGGATTACCACGCGCCCACCGTTAAGAGTTATTACATTTACATTGTGGTGTATAATTATTGATGTGTTCCTTTAGTTCAAACCAATTCCAATGGGTTTATGGACACGACCGACTAGCTATCGGCCAGTTTTGATTACACAACCTTTCATGTGAAAGCCCACGCAGCAACCTACCAAGCTAAAGGATAATTATCTTATATGCTGACATACAATACCATGGCATATTTACGATCAATTTGCCAGTTTATAAAAAAACATCTTTTTTTCTTTTTTTCACAGACATTGAAAGACTATCCCAGGAAGACACACTCAAGCTGAGATTGGAAAGGAAAAAGAAGCTTAAGGAAGAGAGAGCGAAGCAAGGACTCGCAAATGATGATGAAACATTGGAGAGAGAACTAGACGCAGAGGAATCTCTGGATAAAGTGAAACGTAAAGTGAGCAAAAATGGAATTCTCTTCAAGCTGGACATGTTTCAAGTTTAAATAATTCTTTTTAAGCTGGTCAACTTCAAAGTTTAAATGTTTGTTTAGGGTTCTTCTTAAATATTGCTTTAGTGCAATGGTTCCCAACAAGGATATTTCCATGGTGTCATTCACTCAAAATTATACCTTAAAAAAATTTAAACTGTTTCTTTTATTATATCAATAAAGTTAAAACAAAATTTCTAGAATGTTCTCCTTGATTTGGAGAGCGACTACGAGAACGAGAAAAAATCCCTTCTCAGTGACCTCCGTCGGCATGACGATATGATAAGTGAGGAGAGGAGGAGGCAACTCGCGGCTGCGCATCTCCGTCGGGAGAGGAGGCAGCTCCAGTCGGAGGAGAACTACAGCGCCATCATGCTCATCTTCCAAGCTGCGAAGGACGACAAAGCGGCTCTCGCATCCAAGTATGAAATCTGCTGTGTCAATTACTAATGCAGTGATAACGCATTAATTTATTATATATTTTTTTAAAAAGCTTCGTTCTTTTTTTGTCCTTTCTTTTTTTTCACATGGAAAATAAGTTTGGTTGGTTAACTATGGGACCCATGCGTTTATGCTTGCAGAAACAAACTATATACTCGGTGTATAAAATACAAATTGTGGTTAGGGACCCTGTAGCATGAATATATGGCATAATTAATTAAGCATTAGTCTTATCCGTTTTTAATTTGAATTATTTGGAGAGTATCCATTACAGCATATGTAAATTGGTTTTAAAGCAAAAAACATAAAGCCAGAATAATAATTTTCATCCTAATGAGAGTAGTTTAAAAATAGAATAAGCAATTTCCAATAAAATATTTTTCTTAGCATTTTTAAAGGTTTGTCTTCTTTATACCATAAGTGAGGTGTTTTCTTAACCATATATATTTTAGTCTTGAAGCTGGAAGATCAAAGCAGTCGGCACTAGCGAAGGAGAGGCTTTCGATGAGGAAGACCAAAAAGAGGAGGAAGGAAGCTCTCGCTGCTCTCACTGATCCGGAGCACATCCTTAAGAGGATAAACGAGATCATGGATGAGAAGAGGGAAGGTGAGTGGGATGTATTGGGAGTTGCCCGGTGGTCTGAAATTTTGCTTTTTCATGATTTATTGATATTTTAGCCGTGCATATGGCAAAAAAATCAGTGTAGCAATGTCATTTCATCAAAGTCATTCCAAAAAAACAATAAACAGATCTTGTGTTAAAATCCCCAAAAAAGTTATAGGAAAATGCATTTCCATGTACAGAAATAATGCACCTTGTTTTAAGAAAATTATAACAATGGTAAGGAAGTATCTTTTTACTTATTTTATTCCATCAGTTCCCTTGGATTCGCCAATTTCGGAATTACTTCTTATTCTTGCCCCATATTCTACTTTTCATACCCCCTGTCCTCCCTAGGTGGATCACTGGACATCCTGCTCAACGAAGTTGAACAGAAACATCTCGGCGAGCGGAACTCCCTGCTGCAGCTCCTCCTAGTGGTGGAAGATTTCGATGAAGAATTGAAACAACGATCTGACGAGGTAAACTGGGTTTTTCACTTCTATAAGCGCCTGTCGTTTTAATTCTTCTTGTCGTGTTTTAGCTGAAAAGATTGCATGATCGAACTGGTAGCTAGCTATTGTAAAAGGAACTTAAAGGATATTGACTTGACCCAGTGGTTTAATGGGTTGTACTTTAATGGCAGGAACCATACACTGCATTAGCTTTGGTTTTCCGATATTTGGGTAATTTGACGATTCCTTGTGTGATAACTCTCCCTCATTTCTGCATTCACGGAGATAAAACCTTAATAAACTATCCTATCTACTTAAATGGGAATTTTTGTAGTTTTAGCAGTAAATGGACATTTTGTTTGTAGGTACGTGTAGTTCCATGCATATGAATGGCAGTTTCAGCTGTAAAATGAGTGTTATGGTTATTTACAGAAAAGTTCCCAATCTATTCCCAAACCTAACGTATCTATAAATCACATTTATTTTTTGTGCTCATTTAACCGTCATGGCGTTGCCACCTATTTAGAAAGTCGTTGAAATTCATTCCTTTTTCTGTGCTCCACTACTTGGAACTAGGTCGTTAACAACACAGGGTTGACAACGTAGGGTAGGGCATTGCCCCTGTTGAATCCTACATTGACCTTTTTCCGGAGAATTTTGTAGTTTTAGCAGTAAATAGACATTTTTGTTCGTAGGCAAGTGTAGTTTCAGGCATATAAATGGCAGTTTCAGCTGTAAAATGAGCTTTTTTTCAGAGAATTTTGTAGTTTTAGCAACAAATAGACATTTTTGTTCGTAGGCAAGTGTAGTTTCAGGCATATAAATGGCAGTTTCAGCCGTAAAATGAGCTTTTTTTCCGGAGAATTTTTTCTAATTTGATCTTTTTGTTTGTTTCACTTTTGCGTGGAAATTAAACTTATTAAGCACTCAGAACAATAACAATAAAATTACAAAAGCGCATCAGAAGGATGAGAAGAGCCACAGGTCCCTGACCAAAGCCAAGTGGATTATACAAGTACAATTATTACCTCAATGAACTCCATCACAATAAACTTCCGGAGATTTTTTTTCTTTTTGTCCAATTTAATCCTCCTCATCTCTGCATCCTCCCTAGGAGCTCCGAGAAGAGCTTGAGAGGTTCATGGGGAGTCGTCGGAAGTGGAGAGAGTCGCGGGTGATGTTGGCGATCAGCGAGAGCGGGGATGAGGCGCTCGATGCTGCGAAGAAAATCCGCCTCTCGACGTACGTCTCCAAGCAAAACAACCTCCTCATCAATGGCATGAAACTTCAACTTGAACGTGAGGGAGCAATTCTGATCATTCGATGCAGATTTTTTTATATTTTTACTTGGATGAATTTACAATTCATGTTATATTTGCCACTAGGATCCTTTTTTACAGAATTTTCGATATTTCTATAAAAAAGATTCATTAGAAATATAGCTGTCCTAATTTAGCATGTAGCTGTGACATAGCTACTTAGTCTTGCAACATGCCGATATTGATTTTTTTTTACTGGGCGAAGATTTAAATCAGTGTTGCCACTAAGATGATTGTTAAATAGAAATCTACATGTGGATCGATCAAGTTCTGCTGCAAAAACAACAAAAACTAAGCATTTGTTGGGTTTGATTTTTTTTATATAGAATTCTGTATACGAAAATGTTGCATTAATCATTTTACCAGGGCTATTTTTAATTTATAAACGCCGTGTACTAAAACATGTCCATAGTACTGGCAACATATCAGTTATAACTGTAGGATAAAGTTATACAAACTTTTTCCTGTAGTAAATCGCCGCGCACTGTCGGGAGAGGTGGACAAGGCGTCATGGATGAGCGGTCAACTGGAACAGTGGATGACAGAGCTGCAGCACACACAAGACAATGAGACCGTAACCACCACCAACCTTACCTTCGATAAGGTGAAAAATGTCAAGTTTTTTTAAACCATTTGGTGGACTGGTGTGGTTGAAACGATTAGGAAGAACTTAAATGAGTTTTGTTGTAATATTAACTTTAATATTCACCCTGACCACCTTCTGTTTTGTTGTGTCTTCTGACAAGCTACTTATCTTTATTAACTGCCTGGTCATTAACTGTAAACATTGGATTGATGGTTTGTACTAAAACTGAGCAACAAATTTTTACCACAGCCACTTTTTGCCCTGTTGTGCCTTTGGGTTTGCCCCTGTTGTTTTTTGTTATTTTCTATTAGTTACAGGAAGTTTAAACATTGTCTCAAAAATCCTATTTTTTACATTTATATTCACATTAATATACATGGTTAAAACAAAACGATTATTGATCTTTTAGATTTTTAAGAAATATATCTTTTTAAATTTATAAAAAGATTTAATTGGTACCTTCTGTAAAAACGATTTCCATCATTTAAAAGATATTTATGTAAGAAACAAATATTTTTCTAATATGTTTTGTATAAAATTTCCGTAGACAAACGAAGTTCTCAACATGTTATCCGAGGACCAAGTTCGAGCACGAAGGGAGAGGTGGAATGACAACCTTGTTAAAGTCCTCTTTGGTCTTCCTCTTCCTGGACAAAGTAAGATTTAAGATGATGAGATAGGATTCGCACTTTTATCCCTGTGTGTGGAACAATTAAATTCGTTTTAAGAACAATCAGATTACCTTTATCAAGCAACCAAGCATATTATAAGACACCTCATGCCCACAGCCGAGTCGCTGAAGCTATTACAGTGTGTGGAGGGTAGTTTCATTTATATTTTCGTGGGTGAGAAAATAGGCTTTATTCAAGGGTTAAGTAAGATATCTCTGAGTGTCAGTGGTTGATTCAGTTGTGTGCATATTTTAGCGTGATTTTTTCAAATCATGGTGATATTTTATGAAAATAAATAGGAGAAATTTGTCGCTTGTCAGGTTTTGAGATAATAGGGATTATTCTGAGGAAATCTTGTTTCAAATTAGTGAAGATTTTTTTAACTTCTTGTTTTATATACATTCAATAAAGTAGATTTTTTAATTTCTTTTCCTTCATTCAGCGGAGACACGTCCAGCGTCCTCTGTGAGCTTGGAACAAGAGCAAAATGCAATAGAGGAGGAAGCTGCAGAGGAACTGAAGAAACTGGATGAGGAGCTGGAAGAGAAAAAGGAGACAATTGCGAGGAAAAGTGAGATTACTTTTTTCATTCAAATAAATTTTTATTTCAAAAGAAAATTTTCAAATATCTCCTTCCATGGATGGTTATCAATACAGTTCAATTTTAAAACCATTTAATCTTATGTATTCAAAATTACTATTTAAGCTTATTATAAATGAGCTATTGCAGTGTGTTCTATATGATAAAAAACCCTAAGTTTGGTATTTTAAACCCACAACTTTTAGGTTAAGTTCAACATCCATTAAGTGCTCTCTCCATCCATCTAGCAGCCACACATCCAGCTAGCAGCGAGTTTTGATCCCTTTAGTTAACAGTTTGATGTTTGATGTGTTGTCAATAATACTGCCGGTAACCAACGCAATGGTAATTTTATTTTAAAAATTAATCTTCGGGTCCATGTAACGTCCATAAGTGACTGTCCCAAAGATGCAAGTGATTAGCTAGCAGCTGGTTTCGATCCCACAACCTTTTAAATGATTGTCTGACACATTACCCAACCTTCACGACATGATTCCAAACACTTTAATTCCTCCAGAGAGAGAAGGGGAGGATATAGATGCCGATGCAGCATTTGCTCAACTTGAGAAGGATATTTTGCAGCAGAAAGAGGTTGGTGTGTTCAATACTTTACTGGAATAACCTGTAAACATGGGTTGGTGTCCGTACCATATTTTTTTTCCATGGCACACCTAAATATAAGTTTTAATTTCAGTTGAATATTTCGATTTAGTTTCTTTTTGGTTTTGATGACACAAATCTGCAAGCGATTAGCTAGGATGGATAGGATAAGATATTCATGTTTATCCGTGTGAGTAGAAATCAAGGGGGTTCAGAATACCTCGCGTCCACCGTCGGGTTACTGGAGGTATTGCAATGTGTTTTGTATGATTCACACATTCCTTCAATTTGGTAGAACCCATTAATCCGCAGGGTTCAGGCAATGTCCGTTAAGTGCCTTGCACAAGGATACAACCAACTAGCTAGTGACCATTTTCATACCTGCAACCCTTCGGCTAAAAGCCGACACACTAAACCACCAGACTGGTCTGGCTTAATTATATTTGAAACAGAAAAAGTCGACAAAACGTTGGACATCGAAACATGTTTATTATTTTAATTAGAGTTTCAATGAGTGATATTTTGGTGGGATCGACTAAACTTTAAAAGATGCATTTTCAGTTCAGTCAATTGTTTTATCACATGTTGTGTTGTTCTTACTAAAATCATATGTCTCTCTATGAGTTGACCAACTATATGCACATTTCAATTTACGATTGACTGTTTTGTGTCAATCAATGCAAGGTATTCCTAAAATCTGGGTGAAAAATTTAAAATTCATTACCATGAGATTGCGTTGGAAAGTTATTAAGTAAAATTTAATCCCGGAACATTTTAACTGAAGAGCCATTTCGGCAGAATTTTGTTGTCACATAAATTTACAAGTTAACCTCGACGGGCTATAAATGGCAACTTAGAACGACATATAGATTGTGTGTTGATTTGGCACAAAACCTTTCAGCTTACTACAGAAATGTGAGGCATTAATTTTACAGCTTCCTTGACATGCTCTAAACGGCTACTTGAAGTGTCAACTATTTAATTTAACACTCCCTAATATTAAATGGCAGGATTATGTTGTCACATTCATATTACACCCCCCCCCCCCCTTTGACATGCTTTAAACGGCTACTTGGAGTGTCAACTATTTAATTTAACACCCCTGACAGATATTAAATGGCATGATTATGTTGTCACATTCATATTACACCCCCCTTTGACAGGCTCTAAATGGCTACTTGGAGTATCAACTATTTAACCCTTTAACTGCCGGCTGTTTTTTAGGTCATTTTTCGGCGAAGTCGCCTTAGGTTAGAAGCTTCTGTACAGAAAACTATTGATGTTAGCATGATATGATCAACAGAAAAGTTGTTCAGTAATAAATTTTCTTTTGTTTTACATAACTTAAATTTTGATGACGTCATGCATTGTGCAATGACGTCATGTATTTCTATTTAGATCAACAAAAACTATCCTTTTTTCTCCTTTACAAACAAAACAGTATGTAGCAAAGTTATTTATGATGATCTTTGGATCATTTTGTATTACTCTTTTTGTGATGACATCACAACTTGACTGATGACGTCGTAATACGCAAATCAAAATTTTTTTTTTTAATTTTTTTTTTACTTTCGCCCAATGAAACACAAACACATAGCCACAGGAAACAAAACTGATGCAAAACAACTTCAAAAAGGTTCTTTATCAATAGAACTACTAAAAAACGAAGCACAACTGCTTACAGATTCACTATCAGCCAACAAAAGGGCAGCTTCTTCAACAGAATATCTGTTTTTACCCTCCAAAAGCTCAAAAAATGGCCTAATCCAAAATGTACAAGTGAAAAAAGGAATGAATTGTTTTCAAACAAAACAAACGAACCATGACGACAATAGTTGAAAACTAATCGGGGACTAAAACAGTAATTAAAACAAACAAAACCACACATATATGTATACGTTTTTTAAAACTCAAATAACTAAAAATTTTTAAATGTAAACCTATATATCAACTTATATTGCTAAACGCAGAAATTATTCAGCTCTCCAGCGCCATCTCACTGATCAAAATCGGCCGTATACTTTTCCACTTATTAAATTTTCAGCGCTGTCGACTTGAGTCACACCTGACAGATATTAAATGGCAGGATTATGTTGTCACATTAATATTACACCCCCCCCACCTTTGACAGGCTCTGAACAGTAACTTGAAGTGTCAACTATTTAATTTAACACCCCCTGACAGACATTAAATGGCAGGATTATGTTGTCACATTCATATTACACCCCCCACCTTTGACAGGCTCTGAACAGCTACTTGGAGTGTCAACTATATATGTTGTCACATTTATATTACACCCCCCCCCCCCCCTAACAGGCTCTGAACAGCAACTTGGAGCAGCAGCGAGCGAAGATGATGGAGAGGATTCAAAGAGTACGGCAACGAAGGGATGAGACAGAGTTCGAGGCTCACGCTGCGGCTGGGATGGTCCTCCTTGCGGAACAGAGGATTAAAGCGAGGGAGAAAAGAGCAACTGATGAGTCAAACCGACAGAAAAATCTGGTACGAGTTGCACTGAGGATTGTGGGATGGAATATTCATGTTTATGCCTGTGAATGCGTAAACACAAATGGTGTTATAACATCTCATCAGTTTATGTCATAATTACTAAAGTTAGCTTTATCACACGGGTAATAATAAGATTACCTCGCAAATTCATAAAGATGCGTTATCACATGGGCAATCGTCAGATTACCTCATAAATATGTAAAGAAGTGTTTTTACATCAGCAATTGCAAGATTACCTTGTAATTATGTAGGAAATTATTCTCACAATATCCATACTTAGATTACCTCAAAACTATCATGCTTAGCAGAGATATTGAAATGTTTTGAATATGACAAAGATGTTTGTCAGTTTAGTTCAACGCATTAATCCAATAAGTACAGGCAATGTCCGCTAAGTGCCTTGCCAACTGGCACAACCCACTAGCAAGCCACCAGTTTCAAAGCTGCAACCTTTCGGAGGCATGCAGACTGCCGACACGATTATCAATTGAACTATCAGGCTGGACAAAAAATTTAAACGATTTTTTTTTAATTCTGCAGATGGAAAAAATGCTTGCTGAAAGAAGAGAGCAAAGGAAGAAGGCAAAAGTAATCCAACAACCTGAGGCATCAGAGGTTAGAGTGTTTCCAGTTTTATTTTCTACCTTTAAGGCACTTTATTTCATATCAATAAATTTCCATGGTCTGTGATTAGTGTCTAAACGCATTGCATCGTTTATCATTTTCATTTGTGATTTATATTTCCACTGTGTATGTAACTTATTTTGTATTTTCACATCTGAAAAATCTTATTTAAGTTGCGACCAATCTAAAAGTCACCCCAGCATAATAAATATTTTTGCAGGACTTTTTTATAACCTAAAAATGTGCTAGTAGGAACTTCTTTAAATAATATTTTATTTAATAAAACTTTAAACGAAACATGGCATAGCATGTGTTTCTCAGCAACATATGCATGTTTTCCTCTGTGAATGGGAAAGGGGGGGTTATCACACTAGAAATCGTCAGATAATTTCATCCCCCGTCAGTCCGACCGGTTAGTCTGGTGGTTTAGTGCGACGCCTTTCACCGGAAAGGTTGCAGGTGCGAAACTGGTCGATAGCTAGTCGGTTGTGTCCTTGGGCAAGGCACTTAACAAACATTGCCTGAACCCAGCGGATTAATGGGTTCTACTGAATTGAAGGAACGTGTCTATCATATACAACACACTGCAATAGCTGCAGTAACTCGACGATGGGCTCGAGGTGATCTGACGATTGCCGTGTGTCAACCCCCTTTTGGTTTTTTAATTCACAGGGATAAACATGCATTTCCTATCCTATTCTATCCAGGTAACTGGTGCTAATGTGGTGTGTTTTGTAAGGCAAAAATGTCTTTCATTTTTAGTAGAACCAATAATTGTTATAACTGAAAGGCGATCCACCGACTTAGCGATCCACTGACTTAACAAGTAATTCGCCTGTACTAAGGCTGCCCATGCAAACCCTATTATGACACAATCACCTTCATTGTTATATCACAGACCAAGCCGCCGCCTCCCCCAATTCAACCAATGAAACGCGAGAAAACAGTTATTGACATCCACATCAGTGAAAAGGAGAAAGATGACTTTTTCAAGGAACTCAATCGGAAGTCGCAGAATTACATGGATGCATTTAAAAAACAACAGGAACTGAACAAACTGGAGGTTGGTTTGTTATTCATTTTAAAACTCAGTTTATATTTTTAGAATAGTAAAATAAACATTATGCAGTGTGGTGCTATGGCTTAAAGTCTGTACAAAAAACTAAACCCTTTTTAAGCCTTAGCATAACTTCTTTAAGCCCCAGCTAAATCCCATTTTAAGTCCCAACAAAACCCTTTTCAAGCCCCAGCAAAATTCGTTTTGAGCCCCATCAAAAACTCTTTTCAAACCCCAGCAAAACTCTTTTCAAGCCCTAGCAAAACCCCTTTTAGAGCCCAGCAAAACCCATTACAAGCCTCAGAAAAATCACAGCATTACCCTTCAAGCCCTAGCAACACTCAAAGACCCAGTAAAACCCCTTTCAAGCCCCAGAAAAAAACCTTTCAAACCCCAGCAAAACCTCTTTTAAAACCCAACGAAATCTTAACAGGTTCAAAAGCAAATCGATGCCAGAAAGAAGAGGAAAGGAGCCCAAGTTGTTGAATTGATGAACCAACTAGATCGGCAGAAGACGATGTTTCATGAGAGGACCAGTCTCCAACTTACTCGGCAGAAGACAGAACTGAACAGGAAAATTGAGAGGATCAAAACAGAGAAGACGATTAAAGGCGATCAGACGATGACCTCCCAAGAGAAAAGGTTGGTATTTGAACGGGGAAATACTAAAAGGGAACTGCACACTAAAATGAATATTATTTAAACATGAGGTTAGAGTAAGGGTTAGTTTGGGGGTTAAGATTAGTGTTTAGGGCAGGGTTTAAATTAGTTTCCGTAATTTTACAGTTTCCCTCCTTCCCACTTTTCTTTCTTTTAGTGTTGCCCTATTTAAATTGTTTCTAAGTTTATTTTTAGTTTATATTTTTACTCCTTTATTACATTAAAGAAGAAGAAGATAGTAGTTATGTTAAAAAGGTGGCAGGATAAAATGGAAAAACTACACTAGTTAAAACCCGTCAGTAAATACTGATGATACCACAGTGTAATAAAAATTGTTAAACCTTGCATTAAACTATGCGTATCCTAACCCATTACAATATTTCACACTGCTACACGTTTTAAAACAGTATAATAAAATATTTTAAAACATGTTTTAATTTTATTGCAATGTTTTAATAATCATTCGGAAGAGTATAACAAAAGTTTTGGTGCATGTAAGACCTAACAAACTTCCTACCCATTGCAATGTTTGTTAAGCATTTTTAAGAGTGTAATATTAGTTTGGATGCAGGAAAGGCAGCAAGTTCTTGAAGCTGGCACAAGAGGCAAATGGGGAAGATGAAATGGACGAATTCGCGAGGAATTTGCAAAAGAAACTCGAAAAAGAGGTGATTTTGGGAATCTGATAGGAATTTAGTACTGCAGAGAATTCTAAGTTAAAGTGCCTGTACTACTATATGGTACTGTGAGCAATTTAGCACGGTTGTATGGTCGATTAGGTTGATACGACCAATTGATCTGTATTTTACATAAAAACGGTCTTAGTAATGAGCCCATCATGAATAACCCCAAGCTATTCGTTCGGACATATAAACGGCATTTTATATTATCTCACTTAATAGCTTGTTGGGTCAGTAAGTTGCCTTTTCAGCCAATATCAAAACTGAAAAAAATACCTTAATCATACACAACATTCAGCTTTAGTAACTCGATGCTGGACCCAAGGTGATCTGACGATTGCCTGTGTAATAACGCCCCTTGCGTTTTCCCAAACACAGGGATAAACATGAATACCCTTCCCTCCTATACTTAGTTTGGTTTATTTTTTGTTTCCACGATGAAAACATGAAGCAGGTCTATTGATAAAAATTTGGAAAACAGGAAAAACGGCAAAACAGTCGTTAGAGCATTTCCATAAGTATCCAGCAATATCGTGTGAGGATCTGACAGGATTTAGCACGGTAGAGGCGTGTATTTCAGCAATGTTAATGAATAATAGAATCATAATGAACAACAAATATTCAACCATAATCGAGCTAAGTTATAACAGCCCTATGTTTTTCCATTTACAGGATTAAACATAAATATCCTTCCCCTATACTTAACCCTGTGAAAAATGAAGAAAAACCGGAAAATAAAGTTATTTTTAAAGATCGGACACAATTTTAGCTTATGAGACGCGGGCACCATTGGTAGTGAATAATAGAATCAAAATATTGAAATATTCAGCCATAATCTAGCAGTGTATTCGCGTCATTGCTTTCCCATTCCGGGGATAAACATGAGTATTCTTTTCCTTTATACTTGTAGCGTGTTTGACGAGGGAGGGCTTGCCACTCCTGTAGTCCAGTGAAAGAATACCTAAAAAAACAACACGCTACATAATATCCAGATATATTTGATAACCCGAGGCCGGAAGTTACCGCACTTAAAGTGCTGGCGAATTTTTTTATCTTTTTATACCGCTGTGGTGTTGCGTGGTTTATGCGAATAAAAGTACTTTAACCTTGTGAAAAATGCGTGCATTTACCAACAAATGTTAGTGAATATAAGAAATTTACAAAATATTGAAATATTTAGAATGAGTCTGCTCTCCCTGCTGAGTCTGTTGCTCCTCTTCCCGTGGATGACAAAGAAGAAGAAAAAGAAGAAGAAGAGTTCCGACCCAGATCCTCATCCCGGAGGTTAGGGAAGACAGACCAGGATCAGATCGTGAAGGATCGGATGCTGAAGCGGAAGAAGAAGAGAGTTCATGAGGACGAAGCAAAGGAAGACAGAGATGATCAGTAGAAAATTAACCGAATATCCACAGACGCGTAATCGTCAACGGACATAGTTTATTTTTCATAAGGCACCGGATACAGGTGTTTGTTTCTTTATGAAGTACGTACGCTTGTGTGCTAGCTTATAAGAAGCAAACCGTTGTCAAAAAATGCAAACAAAACCACACAATATTCCCATAAAAATCAACACACGCGCAATCGCCAACCGACTTTGTTTATTTGTTATAATTCTAGACCTAGAGTGCACTTTAGCCATAAACACGCGTGCTCGTCGGAATTAATGTGATTATTTTAACATAGTGAGCGTGGCTCGCGCGCCAGCTAACAGCTGTTCTCAGGCACACAAGCGTGTGCAGAAAACATGCCGCAGCTGGCAACTACAAACATACTTGATTGCGCGCTATAGGGCAGTTGTTCGTTTCATTATAGTGAGCGCACGTTCCTGTTTGCCCCCGGAAAGCCGCTTGGATGCGAGTGTGGCCAATTTTAGATTTTCCCTACGATTTGTTAGCAAATTAAGCCTTTATGTAAACTTTCAGCCAAGTAATCTTACACATATACATGCATGTATCACTGTAGCGACACTGTCATATTTTATCACTGCAATATTTTTATGCAGTAGCATTGTCAGTTTTGTTAAACTATTCAAACGATTTTTGTAGATATCATGTAGCAACTTAGTTTTTGACAGTTTATTGCACTTGATTTGTCGTAGCAACCGATTTTGCACAATAAAACTAGCAATCACTGTATTCGTGTTTTTGATTGGGTTGTAAAGGATAGGGCAGGATAATTATGTTTATCCAAGTAAATTTAAAACCAAGGGGGTTAACACCCGGGCAATCGTCACATCTCTTAGTGCCCACCGTTGGGTTGCCGGAGCTATTGCAGTGTGTTGTGTAATTGAGACAGTTCATTAATTTCGTTAAACCCATCAATCCACTGGGTTTAGGAAATGTCCGTTAAGTGCCTTGTCCAATAATACAGTCGACTATGTAACGATTAGTTTCGAACCTGCAAGTTTTGCTTCCTGCAGTAAAGAACATTAGCAACAAAACCGGCAAAGTTACTGTCAGTAGCCTATAACACGTCGGTAAATACACACGATATAAAAACTTTTAAACAGTCCCATAGTTTTAGGATTTAAAAATATCGTTTCATCCACGATAAAAAATGAAAGATATATATAGGTTAGTTAGTGCGGAAAAGACTGCAATGGGATCAAGTTGGAATTCCGGCCGGTTAGTCTGGCGGTTAAGTGCGTCGCCTTTCCATCGAAAGGTTTAGGTGCGAAACTGGTCGCTTGCTAGTCGGTTGTGTCCTTGGGCAAATCACTTTACGGACATTGCCTGAACCCAGCAGATTAATGGGCATACACAACACACTACACTAGCTCCAGATACCTGACGGTGGGCGCGAGGTGATCTGACGATTGCCCGAGTGTTAACCCCCTTGGTTTTCCCATTCACGGGGATTAACATAAGTATCCTATCCTATTTCGCCCTTATATTGTCCCACTTCCGAAGATAAGCACTTAAGCCGTTGTTGCACGTCGACGTCCTCCATCTGATTCTAGGAACTAATGACTATTTCGTCATTAAAACCTAAAATTCGTCACAAAGACCTTTCGTTGAAAATGGAAATCGGTCGTGTTAATAACCATCCACCCACACACTTCTCTGTCCAAGTATTACACCAAGCAATGTAAGTAGGTTACCGCTTTGCATTTATTTAATAATTATTACTATTTATTTCGCTTTCCCTGTAGCATTAGC
Organism: Ciona savignyi; assembly: GCA_000149265.1. Taxonomy (NCBI): domain Eukaryota; kingdom Metazoa; phylum Chordata; class Ascidiacea; order Phlebobranchia; family Cionidae; genus Ciona; species Ciona savignyi. The sequence continues at coordinate 310,210 of CH003363.1, forward strand.
AGAGTCTCCCTCTTGGAAACTGCCACTCTGGACCGATTTATCTCCTGTCTGTGGGCGTGTCTGTAAATTGAAAAAACGGTTTCACTGTATTTTGCACGGGTTATTCGCCTTTCTGACGAAAGGTTATATGATCTAAACTGTGATATCGTTAGTCGTGTATGTGGGCAGGAAACCTAGCGGGAATGGCCTGAAACTAGTGGATTAATGGATTGTACTTAAATAAAAAAAACACCTCAATCATATAAAGCACACTGCAATAACACCCGCAAACCGAATGCGGTCACAAATTAATTTGACAATTGCCATATAAAAATAAATAAATAGGCCCATGCCACCTTCGGTTATGTTATCGGCCAACATCTGCATAAAAATACAATAAAGGGACTGTCCCAATCATGTACAATTCATTTAATTTCGTAATATTGCTTTTTTGTCAGACTATGTTTGGAGACCACGATAGACTCGTCACTGTAGTAATATCACTAAGACTGTTTTTGTATATATTTCTGTATATTAACCTTTTGGTCACGCGGCAGTACTTCAGCTATTGTTTAACTATCATGCACAGTTTAATCCCTTTATACGTAATTAAAGTGTAGCCTACTAATCTGTACATTCGGTTATTATTTTGTATTTTAAACTGTTTACCTTCAAAATTCCATGAATGGCTACAGTAATCTCATTCAACTTATCCTTAGCCGAGGATAGAACGCGAACCTGGTTTTTCACGACTGCGTCCATTTGTAGACGGTTGCTCGCCACTATATTGGTCTCCTGAATACAGGGAAATAATAATAAATCCGTTGGATAGTTTACTGCCGTATGTTGTGTAAGTGTATTCGTATTGTTGCTTCGCATTTGTGGGAGACAACACTGGTCTAAAGGGTGTGTACTCGAAACCAGCCACTTGTCAGACGCATGTTTCTTTGAAAAAGATCTACGGACGTTTTTAACTTACTTTATTTTATTGTTTAATAGCAAAATAATTTCTTACCCCAAAAATATTTTTAACCTCACAGCTGACCCCAACCATGTCCACACTTAGGCGTAGCAAGCCGTGGTTGGTTGAAAGTTCCAATCCATAAAAAAGTAAATGATGAGCCAGCTTCATGTAACATATGTTATTTAAATGTAAAAAAAACACACAGATTTTACAGAAGGGTACATTCGAATCTTTGAAGGGGCCATGTCTAAGACCGTTTTTGTATAGAATGCGTATATGCATTGGTGGTTTTAACCATTCGGACACATCACCATACTCCAATTAAACTGTTTCTAGTGAACTTCACACAATCTGTAAATACTGACTCTATCCAATACAACCCACTAAAATAAATTCAATTAGGGAACATTTGACACATCCATATATTTAACCGCTGGGTGGAGATAGACAGAGGCATCAAATAATGTATATGCTTTAGCCAATCGCTCGGTCAACAGTTGTTTATTACGTGCCACATCGAATAGTACATACAAATAAAAAAAAGACTATTGCTTGTATAAAACTTAGCTCGGTAAAAAAAGGATACAACGCCCAACATTTGGATTAATTTATTATAGAGTGATAAAAAATTTTGCTCCACTCACTAATCAAGTGGGTTCAAGTTCGTTGAGTGCTTTAAAAGCACCCAATTGAGCGATTAGTCAGAATCTATTTTGAACCCCATAACATTTTAACGTGTCCAGTATGACTATCACTATAGTGTACCAGCAGACATAGAGAATATGATTGCTTTTTACGTATTTAATTTGAATGTTCTTTTATTCCACCAACGTATTTTAAAAGTAACTCTCCAATTAGCCCATACGGTCTGTGGGACTACACATTAAATGTAACACATGAAAACTTACGGACAAATGTTTGAAGGTTTCTGTTAAGATATTCTCCACAAAGTTCATCCTTGTATCGAGTTTCTTAACGTCAGTTTCGACGTTCCTCTAAAAAAGTAGGCTGATATGCAAATAGGCGCTATTTGCAATTAGATCTAAACCAAGGGTAGGCAACTTCTCTACTTGGCGGGCCAGATGTGAAAAATGAAGTTCTTGGTGGGCCGGATTATTTTATGAATATTATTCAATATTTTAAAGACAGAGTATGGTTAGATACAGTCTTCAGGCCGGTTAAAATACTTTCACGGACCAGGCTCGCGGGCCGTATGCTGTCTAAGCCTGGTCTAAACTGAGTTACCGTTCCATGAATAAGTAACGGTATTAACGACAATCACATCATGGGTTCGATACTTAGCCCGTTAAAAAAACGTGGACAGGACAGAGCAATATGGCGATACGTAGGCTATTGCCAGGTTAACTAATTATGAGTTAAATATGTTAAACACATTGCTAGTTTGTGTTCTTAATCCACTGGGTTCCGATGACGCCGACTACGTGTCTTGCCCAATGACCCGACCGATTAGTCAGCGACTGCGGGTGTTGTTTTATTTTGGTAACTGAACCAATTTTCGAACCCATGATGACGCCGTTTTTGTAAGCAGTTTGGTATATGTATCGGTCGTGTTAACGCACCACCTTTGAATCGGTTGGACTAATTTATGATTTTCTGGCGATAAAACTGCACTAATGATATTACAACTGCTAATTTCGTAAATACGACAAAACTTATTTATCCAAACTTGATATGCATATTATTGCTTAACAAATAGACAAACACAAATTGCTTACCGATGATTCCCTGTTCAGAAAGGAATTGGCCGCCGAAAGAATTGGCTTTCCATAACTATAAAGAAAGGAAGTGTTAATGTAGTCGAAGGGTTGAAGATTCGAAACTGGTCGTTGTCTAAAAGGTTGTGTCCTTGGGCAAGACACTCAGCGGACATTGCCGGAACTAAGTGTAATGATGGGTTTTACCAAATTGAAGGAACGTCTGAATCACACACAACACACTGCAATAGCTTCGGTAATCCGTCGGTTGGCGCAAGGCAATCTTGTCAGTGTGCTTACCCTATTGTGTTTTTCCATTCACGGGATATAAGTCTGATTGTCATATCGTAAACAAAAAAGCAACAAAAATATAAGATTTCAACGGAAAGGGTTCATGTTCAGCTGGGATTTTCGGAAAATAACACTAACTTACCGTAGAGCCAAGTGACTTGTGTATAGCAACGTAAAGAAAGTCAACGTTGCTAAGAAAACGGTCGAGCACAGGTCAAAATGAAGTCGATTAATAGTATTCTCCGCGTCTTCGCGGCCTTGGAGCAAGCGTATTTGATCCAACGCGTGCTCATACGCCTCTTGCAGGGAAAATTTATCGGAAGAAAAGATCTGCTCAAGAAACCCAAGCTCTTTGGGCTGGACGACCTCTACGATCTCTTCCCCAAATAAATACTCGTAAAACGGGATGAAATCCGCCCAAGTCCAAGACATTTTGATATATTTTTTGCGAAGGTTTACTTTTGCGTTTTGTTATATTACCAAGTAAAGTAAAATTTTGCAAACATTTATCGCCTTTGTTTTTATTGCAACCAAAAAGTCTTATTATGTATAATCAATTGTCATTCTTATGTCATCACTGGTAAAATAAAAGTGCAAAAAAATCCCCTAAATTTGGTAATTACTATAAATATACCCGTTAACACTGGGTTGAACATTTTTGATTTGTTGCCCGGCAAATAGAGACGCTAAATGATGTTTACTGTTGTTTATCAAATACTACGCTGCCATTTTAAAACTGTATTATTTAAAAATATTATTGCAGTGTGTTGTATATGGTTTATACTTTATTCCATTAATTCACTGGGGTCAAGCTATATTCGCTACGTGTTTTTTCCAAGGACACAACTGACTAACTAGCAAACAGTTTTGGTTATTTTAACCATTCAGCTGAATTATGACGCATTCACACATCAAGCTATATGGCTAGTGAAAATATTTAAATCGAAATAAATTATTTGTAGAACATATATATTTATAAATTTTTTCTTTAACCGATGTATATATATATATATATTTTCTTTAATCGATAAAATCATTTATTAGACTGTTTTACCAATGTAATATAACGGGTGCGTCTAAATACTCCAGGACCGCTTGGATCACTTAGATTGCTATGGAAAGTAATTCTAACCCTGTCCCAAACACTAATCTCAACCCCAGAACTAACTTTAAACACAACCCTAACATTAATATCATGGCTTTTGTAATTACAAAGAATAGTAAGCGATCCAAGCGACTAAAACGAGTCAAACGCTCCATGCGATCCAAGCGGTCCAAACGATTCTTTAGTATTTAGAGGTACAGTACTATAACAGACTTAAATCGTAGAATTTAGAATTACTCCCATGTCCAGATATAAATACGCATCCATCCTATATTTTATATTTACAGACTATGTTACAGTTCAATAAAAATATTTACTAATAAGAAAAGTATAAACTTGGACATTTAAAAAATATTTTACTAAATTTTTGATCTGAGATGTCTTCTGTCACATATAATATCAAGCTATGGAGTATACAACCACACACAGTTTCAGGTTTGTTAATATATTAATGTTTAGTGTTGATTTAATGCCTATATTGTATTTGTATCCAAATCATCTGCTAACTAGAACATTTCTTTATGTAAAGAAGATTATTGCGTATTTTAATTGTGGAAAAAATATTTACAATACTTTGTATACAATAAAACATCCTAACAATGGGTGCTTGGACATATTGGATTAATGGGTTAAACAAAACATAAGCATTTCTACATTGATAAATACCCATTTTACAATACCATTCGCTGTCCCAATTATGCGATATTATCTGCATTTTTATTTACATACAACTCATTAAATATAACTTATTTTGAGTAACCTGACTTAGACAGAGAACTATTGTTGAGTGGAAGATCTATATAATATCTTGGTAGTGCAAGGCGGTTGCACTTATACCAAGCAATTACCCTTTTTTTGCAATTTAGAGACAGACAAGTGCATTTTTCCATTTATTTTCGGATACATTTAGGATAACTGGAAATATCCTTAAGATGTAGGCCTACTTGCCATAAATTTGACTTAACCCTAGGCACATGGTATTCTTAAAAAAAGTTGTATTACCTGCATTTTTCACCCTACAATAAGCAATGGTCTGACAAGCTATCTTAGAAGATGATGAACCTTTTTGAAATAAAAATGACATATAAATTTCAACTCTTGTAATTTCAACCTTTTTTAAACTAAAATTTCAACCTTTTTTTATTTTTATAATTTTTTTTGAAACTAAATTTCAACCTTTTTGCAGACAAAGACATATCCGTTGTCCGTTACCAGGAAAAAGAGACAAAGAATGCTGTAACTTCTGAATTCCATGATATAAAGAAATCTTATGTGCTCAGTCGAGACGGCTTATGGTGCCCCAGAAATAAAAGGCCACTGAAACTGAGGGAAAATATAAAGCAAATAGAGGAATCGTTGTTGTCAGCTGAAGTTGTGTTTGTTAAATGGAAAAAGGAAAATCTTTTACAGGTGATGGGAATTTTTTTTATTTTGGTAATCGGACTCAATAAAAAAAAAGCAAAAATGAACTTAAAAAAATGAATAAATAAAAATATGGACATAATGTAATAATAATTTAATAAAAAGACCCAATAAAGAGATATAGAATGTTCTATCCACAAAAATGTTCCGAAAATCGTGGTAATGCGAAACTTCTTAACTATCTTGTAGGCCCAATTTCGTGGCCAACTTTACAAAGTTTTGCTTACTGGGTAAATCTATGGGTTAAATCCTAATTAGATGTTAACACAAGGTTATCTTAGCTTGTGCAATTTTGTTTTATAATAGATCAACCTAAACATTTTCATTGTTAAAAGGATTTTAATGCGTTCTTTAAAAATAACCAATTAAAAACTGCAAATTGATGTAAGAAAAAATAAATCTTTACATTATGATCTGAAGGGTTTAAAGCTTTGTTACCTACACTTGTGTGCTTTATGGCGAACTAGTGAGCTATGGTTCGACACTTTAAAACTCCTTCCCTATATCAATGTTGAATTTTCTTGCAGCTCGTTTTTTCCACTGGTTTAATTGCTTGCATTGAAACAACAAATCAACTTGATATTCAGAAAATAACATTCGAAAAATACCCTTGTTGGTAAACTATCCACACCTGCCTGTGGAGGTAAGGGAAATTTTATACTCTACTGGCCATAGACTAGTCATCAAGACTGTTTGTTTTAAATTTAGGGATGCGAAAAATTAACGGTTAACCTTGGTTAACCGTTTTTATGGTAAACCATCATGTCAAATTTAACCGTTTAACCGTTTTTTAACAACTCTTTTTTTAACTCTTATCTGTTCGTTGGTTAGTAAAACACACACTTTTCTGGCGTGAAATATATGATTTGAATATCCTAGCTTAGAGAAAATCGGTTAACGGATTGCCCTATTTATATCGCAACAGTGCAAGAAATAACATACATGGCCTTTTGTTCTATATGTGTATTTTTTTAGATATCAAGTACCTATCATATATTACACATTGCTAACTCGTCATGTTTTATGGTTTGGACTTTTACTCAAGCAGGGCAATACTGTGAACATGGCTTTAATTATGGTGTTGAGATTATTGTCGGGGAGGGGTCAGAGTTTGTTTCACTACTTTTTAAATGAAGTTATACTCCTTCCTACCTTTTAGTGTTTTCTTTGACTTACACATACCGGTAACAATTGTCTCCGAATATTTTAAGATTATCTCAAATTATTGCCACAGTTTTTTTGGTTGAATGGTCAAGAAAGTTTAAGCTAATGACTTTGTAATTTTCTGTAAAGCGTTGTGTAATTTTAAATTTACTTATTTCTTTCCAGGTATATACGCCGATCAGTTTGTATGTTTCTCATTTTCCAGCCAAACGAAGTTGGCATTTCTTTCGCTGAAAAACGATGTAAAAGTGTCTTACATTGATGTACCAGGTGACAAAATTTCAATTTAAATGACTTTTGTATTTGATTTTAATAACCAAAAGTTTTTAAAGCTTTAAATTACTTTAAACAAAAAAATCATGTCATGCAAATACGTTAATTTATAAATTATTTAAATTTCCCACCGTTTGTTACATATTTGACTTAACTTCATTTATTCATACAAATTGGTGTATACGCACGATGGAAAAAATATTATACCCAAAAATCTTCCATTTTTTTAAAATAAATAAAGAATTAATTTTATCCTGGCAATATGACAACATTGACGACAATGATAATTAGGAGAGTGGATCAACGCTTAAAACTAAAGAAGTCAATACGTATGCAAGCCTAATAAGCAAGCGTTAGCATAACACATTCGTAAAGATTTGCTAAGATAAAGCTTATGTGCAAAGAGCATATTGTGTAATCACCTTATCTATTATGGCTTCGAGGGTTAAGATTCGAGTCCTGCTAAAAAAATAAAAATGAATTTCATTCTGATATACTGTCATAAATTGTATCCAGACCAATTAGATTGGTGGGTTATGAGTCGCTTTTAATCTGAAGGGTTGCAGATTTGAAACTGGTTGTGGGTCACCTGACGATTTCCAATGTGATAACGCCCCTTGCGTTTTTCTATACTTGGATAAACATGAATATCCAATTCTATTTCATCCTGCCCCAATTCTCCTGCCCAGGTATAGAGGGGTCAAGGCTATGGCTTCTGGGGGTCAAGTCCTGCTAAATAAATAAATAATTACCGTCATCCTGGCATACTTTGAAATTGTGTTATCCAATTCCCCTTTCCCCAACCCATCTACACAGGTACACATTCGAACATAGTTCGGCATTTGAGCGTGAACAAGAGTGAGGATATGATGGTGTGTTGGTGGGAGCACGGTCCTTGGTTCCAAACTGCTCACGAAAACGAACAACACAACATGGTGTTGCTTGGATGCTCATTTGGAAGGTTTCACGTTTATTTTATTTTTTTAAGTTTTGCCTAAAAATATATTTTTACCTAAAAAAAATTAAAACTGGCTATTTGCATACTTGCCAAATATGCATGTTCATATTATTTTCAAACTCTTTAGTGCTAAATGTCATCAATTAAGAAAACCACTTGTTTTATGAGTTTTATGAATATCCCCAAAAATAATTAATTAAAGCTGAATCAATATTAATTGGGGTCTGTAAATACGATTCAAATATTAAGATGTGATTACGTTTAAAATTTCCATGTAATAATATGGCATCCTGTAATGCTGGCGTACCATCGTCAGGCATAATCATATCTAATAGCATCCTAAGCTTTAAAAGCACTGTTAAAGTTATTTTAAAATTATTTCACTAAGATAGGATAGGATAGGATATACATGTTTATCCCCGTGAATGGGAAAACCAAGGGGATTAACACACGGGCAATCGTCAGATCGCCTCGCGCCCATCATCGGGTTACCAGAGCTATTGCAGTGTGTTGTGTATGATTTACACGTTCCTTTAATTTGGTAGAACCCATTAACCGCTGGGTTCAGGCAATGTCAATTAAGTGCCTTGCACTAAACTGCCAGACTAACCGATAGGACGAAGATGTTCTCCCACTTCCCACATTTCTCTGAACTTGTAATTCACAGATTGGAAGTCCTGAGCACCATTCTAAGCGAAAACAATCCGATCAATCTAGAGTTCAGTCAAAATAATTCCAATCAGGTACAACTCAATTAATGTAGTGTTGTTTAAGATGGAATTTTTACCTTAAAAGTATATATTGGATAGATATTCTTTATTCATTTGAATAGGTAAACACAAGTGGTCGTATTAAACGGGCAACTGTTAAATTACCTTGGTTACCTGAGCTATTACAATGTGTTGTGTATGATTCACACATATCTTTAATTTAGTAGAACTTCTTAATCACTGGGTTTAGGCAATGCCTGTTAAGTGCCTTGCCCAAGGATACAACCCTCTAGCTAACAGCAAGTTTGGATCAATAGCCCCTCCAATGTTCTTATTAAAGATGTTCGTTTTGCTGTCTTTTCTCATTCCTGTATCGTGATTATATTCGTTTGCCATTTATAAATGCTGGGGAAAAAATGAATAAGCCAAACTAGGATGAAAAGATTATATAATATGATTGACTACTACACTCATTTTAAAATAAATAATCCAACTTCCATAGATTCTGACAATGGAAAAGTCGTTCAACCACAGACAAGAACGTCATCTTGATTTTGTAGCATATGAATGTACACAGAACAAGCTTCAAAGATTGAATGTTATTTCGTTTCCATTGAAAACTGGTGTCCTGTCTTCTGCTAGAAGCAGGTAAATTGTATATCCTTTATATACAGATAATTGGATTTGTCATTTTGTGTTTTAGTGGTCATGTATAACACAAAGATTGAATTCTTTCTTCAATCAAAAAGTGACAAACTAACCCACCAAACTATTGGTTTGATTTAAACCATTAATCTTTTTATATTTAACATAAGTAAAGAAACGATACAAACTTCTAATCTAACCCTTATTTAAAATTGCAGTTTTCATCTATCAATCTTTCTTTTTTTTTAGTAAAAACCAAAAATAGAAGGATTTAGGATATTCAGTAATTTACTGGTTAAAGACTCACCACACTGCTATTTCAGTGTGTAGTTTATGATTAAGTCATTGCCACTTGCAATTAAAAATTCTGATATTTTGAGATTTCAATCGCATTCACCACTCTAAGAGGTAATGTGGAAATTAGGTAATCTGACGATTAACCGGTTTTATAAATCCCCCTTACATTTTCCATTTTCTGGTGACAAACATAAATATTTTACTTAAAAATTAATTGTGTTTTTTTTATTTAAAACTTAAATGTGTCTTTATTAAAAAACATTCAATATTTTTTGTTTTTTTCCTGTTTTTTAAAATGTGTCTTTAATGTTAATTTTTTATTTAAAACTAAATTGTTAAATATTTTTTTTATTTGAAACTCAAATATGTGTGTTTTTATTTAAAACTTAAATGTGTCTTTTTTTTAAAAAAACACTCAATATTTTTTATTTTTTCTGTCTTTTTAAAATATGTCTTAAAAGTTGATTTTTATTTAAAACTAAATTATTTTATAATTTTTGTATTTAAAACTCAAATAGTTATTTTATTTAAAGTTCAGAGGACAGGGCAGTTATTGGCTTCAGTGACGGCTCACTCACCATCTATGACCTCACAATCCAACAACCTGTTGCCATGGCAACTCGGACCGGCACGGTACCCACCATGTTGTCATGGATGAGTGATTTGATCGTCGTCGGTAGTGCACAGGGAGAAGTGACGATATTTGACAGCGTGCTGAACCCAGTGTTATTTGTGGACCCAGAGGAAAATGACCTTAAGAAGTTACAGGTAACCTTTTAGTTGAATAAGTGTTTAGGATATTCATGTTTATACTCGTGAATGGAAAAACACAAGAGGCATTAACAGATTACCTCTTGCTTACCATCCGGTTACCATAGCTATCGCAGTGTGTTGTGTATTGTTTCTTTAATTTTGCTAGAATCCACTGAAACTGGCAGAAAAAATTGCAAAGAAATGGCTTACCATTTCTTTGAATTAGTCAAACATTATTAAAATCGAGGTTTATGCAGAGTTCTACTGGTCGGGTTTGCCATCTGCCAGCAGATAAATCGCATATGACAGTCCCGCTACAAGCGACGATCTGTCCCATTTTCATGTCGCTACAAGCGATGAAAAATTAGCCGATTGGCTGGGTAAACCGAAAGATGTGCAGGCTAAAACTCATGTGGTTAAAACCCATGAAGCTGAGTTTATAACAGCTATGCTATTAATATCCAAGCACTTAATGTCATTTTTTTATTCCAGCTTTCCCAATATATATCATCCGGGAATGGTCTTCAAAGACTCCAGCACATAGGCAACGGTGGTTTAGTGCTACTGTTTAATGGTGGCCCACTGGCCGTACTAAGTCTAGATGGATGCTTTACTACATCCGGACTAATTCATCTGCTTCTAGCCAATGATTGTGTAAGTAGGATGTTGTATTATTTGGAATGTACTGCTTATTTGGTGTTTTCATTATAAACTGTTGTTAATTTTTTTTCCTTCATTACTTAGGAGGTAGTGGAAGTTTTACATTTAATATTATTTATTACATTAAAATTGATTAGAACAGTTATATACAGCTAGACTCTAATAGTTAGAACACGCCAATATATACACAGTATAACAGGGAAAAAGAGACATCCTTCAATTTTACATTAAACAAAATAAACAAAAAACATTATTTACAGCAGAAAAATTTATTACTTAAGCACAATTATTTTTTTAGAGTTAGGGATGGAATATTCATGTTTATACCCGTGAGTGGGAAAACCAAGGGGTTTAACCTAGGTTCAGGCAATGTACGTTAAGTGCCTTGCCAAAGGACACAACCAACTAGCTAGCGACCAGTTTTGAACCTGCAACCCTTTGGCTGAAAGGCGACGTACTAAACTACCAGACTAATTCGTTAGACCATTAAAACCCTCTTTTAACAGGTTACTGAAGCCGTTTCTCTGTTATCATCAATAAATTGGAATTTAGATGGTGAAATTGCTTATCAAAATTTGCTCTGTATTGCTGACCATCTGCTAAGGTTACCACTTAACCATGCCAGAGAGAGTAAGTGATTATTTAACTGATTATTATCTTTACTATACATGTCAGGTAATTACAGGATTAAAGAGATAAACGCCACAATGACTGATAACGAGCTGATATTTATGTAACCTGTTATCCTCTTGGGGTGTACTGATGGATGGATACTAATATGTAATTACTAAAATGTTGGTATATTTTTATTTCAAATCGTATAGCCAATAAACAGATTAACACTGAACAAATAATATTAATCATGCAATTTTTTTATTGTTAGATAACATTGTTTTATTTAATTACCATATTTATCATGTAATATTGGTGTATGTGATATTACAATAAGTCCTAGAATTTACATTTTACAAGGCCAGTCTCTGGTAAGAATCAAATTCATGGCTTGAGTTTAACAAACTCACACTTTAACCACTGAGCTAATGACGCTCAGGTTGAATACTGTGTGAAAGATAATCTCTGACCACAAATGGTGTGCACCATACACTGCTACAACATGGAATGGTAGAATAGATGTGATGTAGAATCTTGTTTCAATTAATTACTATAATTATCATCAGGAACAAGTAAATGTGATAATAATATAATATTGGTGTAGTTTATTCAGTTTTTGCCCTAGTATTACATAACATCAAATGAAACAAACATTGGACATGAAAAAATGGCTAACAAAGAGTTGTTAAAACATGTCATTAAAAAGGATAGTTAAAGAAAGTCCAATGTATCATATTTTTTATTCTTATTTCTGCAGGCCAGTTAGAAGGAGCATTTTCTTCATTTTATGCATCTGTTCGTCCTATCGCTGAACCCACTGTTTTAAAGTACAGGACAGCTATCGGCTGGTAAGCTTAATTAAAAGTATTGTTATGTTTATTTGACTCGTATGATGTTAGGCTTTTAATAGATTCGGATGAACTGCTTTAATTTAGTTAATATTGAGCAATTCATTAAGTTTTTTTAAATATGAAAATTATTATATAAAAATAATGTGCATTGTTCAAAGTTAAACGGGTTTCTAACAATAGATAAATATTCAGGTAAAATATATATACAGTAGTCTTATGACGTTAATCATTTCTTGAAATGCTGTGTAACCCGAATTTCAGTGTAAATCGGAACATTATACATAAATTACTCTATGCATACTGTACTGTAATGTATGGTACTGTAATAAAATACACTAATAATGCGTTCGTAACCTCGAAATAGCACAAGTCGGGACCGTCGTAACCCAAGAACTTCCTGTATATATATATATATATATCTACATATATATATATCTATTTAAAAAGATTGCTGTGGTAATTTTAGCTTCCAAATACTGGATTTACAGTTTTGAAATACATATTTAAAAATAAATATGATTTAATGCAATAACATTGGTGCCAGAGCAGGGCCAGGTTCAGAGAAAAAAAATACTTTTAAATAATAAATAATAGGAATATTTGACAATATTTATTCTAGTAAAGATTTTTCAGATGTATAGTTTAGATTAGTTTATTTGTTTTACTTATTTAAACAACAATAACTAAAAGTACACATGTAAAATAGAAAATGGCAAGTGTAAAAACGACAATCTTTATAGCATGCAAAAAAAATTAAAACAATTTAAGAAAATGTATTATTAATCTATCATCAGTTGTAATATTATGTTTTTGAACAATTTCAATTCAAGCAAAACTAACCAAAGTATTTTCAATCTCCAGTTATGCCCGTCGGTTCTTTCACCACCTCCTGAGGTACTCTAGGTTTGAAAAGGCGTTTCTGCTTGCGAAAGACATTGGATCTGCAGATCTGTTTCTTGATATTTACTTTGCAGCCAAGGAACTGGGTGAAACACAGTTGGCAAAACTCGCAAAGCAGAAAGCCGACGAAATAATTGCGGCTGAATCTTCAGAAAGTGGTTGGTTGGGTGATATCTTATATAGAGATGTCCTTATCTGAATATCCAGTTTGAATTCTAGAAATAATGTAGAATCAATAATTTCTAACCGCTATAAAATAGACTTAAAAAATAATTTATCAAACTTATTTAATAACGTTAAATATAATTGCAAGTGTAAACTGAGCTGTGGTAGATCTGCTACTGTCATCTTAGGAAGCTTTTCTTAAGGTGTCCTATTTAAATGTCCATGTGTCTATATTTTCTTTATAGATTCTGAGCCGACCGACTTGAATATGCTTTCATTATCCGGTACCAACCATGAGCGAAACAAAGATTACCTCGCCACTGAGTTAGTTCAAGAAATGAGTAAGTTGTTTACGACGGAAATAATTTTATTTTCCTTGTTATTTTTTACTTTCATTTAAAAAAGGGTTGTTTTGCCTTTATGATGGCTAGACTTTATTTTTATTTGTTATTTTTTCCTTTTTTTTAATTTATTGTTCCTTTGATAACAATAAAGAAAAGTGCACTGACTTAAAATGATTGCGGTAAAAGATAATTTTGTAAAGTGGGATAGGAATGTAAGAATAATGTAAAGAATACTATTTCTCTAAAATTAAAAATATTTCTTTAGTTTGGGTAGAAACCATTAATCCACTGGTTTCAGAAAATGTCTGTTAAGTGCCTTGCCAAAGGACAAAGCGCCCAGTTTTGATACCACAACCTTATAGTTGAAAGCTGACACATACCAAGGTTCTTGGCTGCACTAGTGGTCTATTGTGCTAGCAATGAGTCAATCTGGCAGATAAAAATGTATTGGATAAAGGCGATAAAGTCATAAAAATTGAAATTGCTGAGACTTTGCATATTATTCTGGTCTTCAAGTTTAAGTTACTCATCACATTTTTTTAGCAAGAAATGTAATGGACATTGCTTGGACCTTGTGCGTTGAAGAAAAATAAAGTACCATGTATACTTTGTTTTTATACAAAACAAAAAAATGATATTCTGGTCTTCATGTTTAAGTTACTCATCACATTTTATGCGCAAAAATGTAATAGACTCTGCTTGGACCTAGTGCATTAAAGAAAAATAAAGTACCATGCATACTTTGTTATTATACAAAACTCACTCAGGCATTGTCATTTGTCTGTATAACTTGTGTTACAATGTCCATTAGGTTTTCATGTGTCAGGGGCTCAACACAAGTATCTTATTACAGTGTTTGCTTTGTCTGAATGCTGTAGTCTTCTTGTTGCCGTTTACAAAGTTTTAAGTCAGTCAAGTAATTTTGCTGTTTGATTGCCGATTAAAATTGATTAACATTCAGATCGAAGTGCTGAAGCTGGTGCAAGTACATTAAAAGTAACTAATCTTGGATTTGTCTGATGATCTGCAAGAAACTGTGTGTTTACCAAATGCCTCACTGTATAGAATATACTACATGTTAAATTAAGCTTTGCACCTTAAATGCAGTTTCTAATGACGTTTAATAAATTTTGTGCTACTATTTTTGTGTTTATATCGTATTGCATAGTTCTTTTGAATAAATGTTTGCGGTGCTTGATGCATAATGGATTATGTGGTTATGAGTAATGTTGTGTTGCGTTTGCATTCGCGCTATGGTATAATAACATGACATTTTTTATATATATTTTATAAATTTTCATTCATTATTCATGTGTAGTACTGGTATTAAATCCACAGAACCACAGCGGTCTTGTACGAAGTTATAAAATATAGTTGTAAAACTATTAATTATTACGAAAGTATTAAAATATTATAATTAAACCTTTGTTTTTTTTATTTTTTTACTGAGCGAAGTTCGAACCCATGGATTTTTTATCACCATTTTTAGATGAAATTGGTATGTGTATCCGTCTAATCTAAACCATTTGGCCGCACGACCTGGTGTTTTTTAATTAATGGTCCCCTTGTCCAACATGGGCCCATCTACTGCTCGAACGCGTTAACAACGCATTGAAAACACTGAACGATATTTTTCGCAATAAGCCGAAAGCTGCCAGACAGACTCTTGTCATTGTCTGCGTTGTATCCGGACCTCACAGAAAAGTTAAATGAAGAAGGGAACTCGTTAAAATTCAATTTCCATTACTTTTAAAATTGGTAATAGCGA
This sequence comes from Ciona savignyi, assembly GCA_000149265.1. NCBI lineage: Eukaryota > Metazoa > Chordata > Ascidiacea > Phlebobranchia > Cionidae > Ciona > Ciona savignyi. The sequence continues at coordinate 325,786 of CH003363.1, forward strand.
ATTTTGTGTGATTTTCTTTTTGATTAATCGACCGTAAAGCAGTAGACCTATTATAAAACTAGAAAGCGCCCGGCCCGGTAATTAGTTCACGCGTGGCGCGAATAGGTTTTAGTCATTTTGTAAACTAACGCAGCGGAAGTTTTCCTTTTTATCTAGGTAAAACTAAGCCTAACTTTACATCGATTTTATGGTACGGCAGCGCGTATTTAAAATAAAATGGTAATCAGAAACAGTTTTATTTTAAAAGGATCGTGTAGGGTACGTTAGCCAAGGTAGCTTAATCCCCCAATAAATTTGGGAAGTATAAAGGTTTGAAGCTAAATGAAAATTGGAAGTAGGCATATATGAAATATAAGCTATGTGCCTACTAGCTATCATGTAAAATATGTTAAACCGCTGACATAAAAAGATATCATTAGACGATTACTATTTTAGTTTTGATAAAGAACATCAGTACATTTCATCAGTAATCATTCAAGAAATGGGAAAGGGCAATAGTCACTGCACTGGCCTATCTTTTTGGATGAATATCTTATACTTGTCACTGTCAGCTGAAATAATTATCAGCAGTTTTTGCATGTGTTACATATTTATTGATTTTATTGAACTGCCAGAAATAAAAACGTATTTTGGTGCATATAATTTGTACGTTATATTTGCATAAATGTTAGCAGTATATATATAGGCATAAATATTAAAGGAAGGTCAGCCAATATGTATCTATTATCCAGTTTAAAAAAATCATAATTAATGGATAGCCGCAACCTAGATCATTTTTGTTCCTCTCCAGTAATATTTAATTTTTATTGATTTATATTTCATTTTGTGAAAATATAAACATATTTATTTTTAAATATAACTCATTTGATTGTTAATACAAATAATGTAATGTCCATATAAATACATTTGATTGATTGATTAATTGATTATACAAACATTAAGTATGTCAGGCGGTAATTGATTACTGTGGCTGTGGATAATACTTTAATGTGGATCTCCTGCATTAAAATTGACCAACGAATGCATCCTTTCACTTAGGTTTATGTTGTATAATAATCAAAATGTCTGAGATCTGACGAGTGTTTCTCACATTTCCTGGATTTTGTCTTGAATCAAGATGAGCACGATAAAGAAACTAAAGCGTCGGTTTTCACTTTCTATGAGGAGAAGCAGAAGTAGTCTTGTGGATGAATCTATATCCGAGCTAACCGAACAACTTGAAGAGAATGGTAAGATTTAACCTGCCAGTTAAAAAATAATAAAAAAGACAAGTTATCGTAAAACTTTAAACTTTTATTATTTTAAAATGTTTAAAAAATGACACATATTAATTTATATTCACCGGAACTAATTTATATTGACACAATCTTATTTGCATCGAATCTGTGTTCTATTGATTGTATACTGGATACTGATAACGGTAATGCATAAATTGTGGTTCTGCTGTTATTTTGGATCAAACCGGAATTGTTCATCAATATCGATTCTAAATTATAACCCGAAAAGGTAATCTGATTTAGTTACCTGTTCAGTGAACTTACAGATCGGTAGTAAAAGCTTTGTGCTGTAATACCAAAGTTTTTTATACCGGTACGTCTTTAATATTGGGTAGCAGGTTGTTGGTTGTAAGTTTTTTTCTTTTGTTTAATTATTGGTAAACGAATGAGTAAAAGTCCTCTTTTTGCAATATGCCGGTATCTACTCAAAAAGTTGATAGTCTTCAATTGATTTATAAATCATTTACCTCCTGTACTAGAAAAGCCCTTATTTTAATAGTAATAACAAGTATTGGATAATTCTTTCTGCAGTATCTACTGGTAAAGATAATAGTCTTGAATTGGTTTCTAATAAATTTTAATTTTTAAAAATTGTCAGTTAATGTGGGTATATCAGAATTTTTTATAAGCCTTAAATATTGGGTATTGGTAGCCTTTTATTGGTTGTAAGTTTTTTTAGCATTTTTTGTGCAATATCATTAACTGGAAAATATAGTTTTCAGATAGTTTATATAACTTTTTTACAATTATCGGGTAATTATTTCTGCAGTATCTACTGGTAAAGATAATACTCTTGAATTGGTTTCTAATTTATTTACTTCATGTATGATAAAATCCTTTTATTAATTTCTTTACAATTGTCAGTTAATCCATAATTATTGTCAGGTGTTATCGACGAGAAAAGCAACGGGGTTTTAGGGATCGGCTCTGACGGAGAAGGGGGTAACATATCATCAGATGATCTCCACACACCCACAGTCACCCTCCGCAACAATAGAAAACTAAACGAACTGTTGATGACTAAACGGTTATCGCTACCGGCCAACGTGCAGATACCTTCCCTTGCACTGCAGAAGTTTTCACCTTCAGTAGACAAGCCAATGTCTCGAAGACTAAGAAGGGCGTCACTGGTGAGTGAATTTCGTTAAAACACCCGTGGATCTAAAAAATTACCATTGCGTTATGTATGTTCACTGCTGGAAAAAAAGATCTGTGTTACAGCTTCATTTTATCCACAAAAATCTAAAATATCTTATTTTTTAATTCCCGCACTAGAAAGGTTATTAAAATTTACATTACTGTTGACGCTTTTTTATTATGCAATCAATTTGCCTTTTATTCGGCTCTTTTGATCGTTTTCGGAAAGTTGTTTTAAAAACACACTATTTAAAGACCCTTTTTTGTTTTGTAATTAAAATTTAAAATTTTTTGTGGTATCTTTCATGCCCACATCTGTGGTCCACGCAGCAGTGCAACTGTCCTTTCCCACCACTACATAGATCCTTTATCCTATTCCAATGGGTGTAAGGATCCTCATTATAGTAGCAATTCACCGGTTTTAAATTTATACAAAATAGTGTTTTGCCTCTAAACCAGTGTAAAATAACGCTAAGGAGAATAAAATGAGATTTAAAACTCAACAACTTTTCATATTAGTTTTAATTTTTACTTATATTTTTAGTTATATAATAATAGATGTAAACAACCTTAATAAGTAGTTTGTAACACGATATTACACCAGGGACACTCCATAGATATACCTCAATGGCACTCCTACTTTGATACATGACCAAACATTTAACGTAATGAACCGCCCTAATGTTTGACTCATTGTCTGATTAACTTATACCAACCACACCGTCCAAACACAGTTCAAGAGCTTTCAATGGTTCAAGACCCAAGCCTGTTTAGTGCCCCAATTGTTGTTTTATTAACAATATCAAACAGCAGCTTTAACTTAATACACATCCGTACTATACATACGTATATTACCCAATAATAGATGCATATTACAACTAGTCAATATTAATTAAGTAATTAGTGTGTCTAGTTGTCTGCCAGTTGTACAGAAAACATAAGTATATTACCCATTGATACCCATATCCTTCTTGTGGTAAGCTGCTGCCACAGATCAGTGAAGAGATTAATTAGTCATATCATTTTTTTTAAACATGCGTAGACAGACCGGTAGACAATTAGCGATGCTAATTACTTGATTAATATTGTCTGCTGCAGTATGCAAATGAGACTTTAACTTCGTTGTAAATTTAATCGGCACCGTACCACTGGTCTCTTTTATCCTGCTTTTACATGCTCAGTGAATACGTTCAATTAATTAAACATATGTGTGTACAACACGGTATATGTTCATGTCTATTATATGGTGATGCATTGTGTGTGTGTCTGTTCTAAAATTAGTCTTTTGTACCTTATATTGATTTAACATTTTGAAATTGATTTACAAGACCAGTTACGGAACGCCTTAATTTCCAGTCAGAAATCGGCTTCGGAAAGCTAGAATCGTACATCAAACTGGACAAGCTTGGAGAGGTATGTATACAACAGTGATTTGTCACCATTGTTTAAATGATTTACATCATCACTAAGGGCTGATCCTTACTAGAGTATCTGGTAGCATTCGGTCCAATGATTTGCCAACAAATAATCAAATTTAGACAAAACATACCCTAAACAATTAAGTGATTTATTTTATCATTGTTAATGCAAAATTATAAACCAATTGAAGTATTTGGATATTTGGATATTTGGATATTTCAAACTCAATGGCATTACCAATCAGACATTTAAAAATATGTTTTGGCTAAGTTTGATTAGTTGGTTATACTTTTACTTCTGTAATGTATTGTGTGCTAGTTTTCTTTGTCCACAGAAGGACATTCCCCCTCTGGAAGTGATTAACCCATTTAACTTGCCAATTAAGCATTTAATACTGTGGAAGTGCAAAGTAGGTTAAATATAAATTTATAACCAACAAATGTGTAAATCGCTGACTCGCAACATTACGTTTAGACCGTTTGTTTTATTTATAGCAGCGATACATTTATAGAACAGGGTTTTTCATGTACACGCCACGGTTTATTGATAAACAGTGCAAAGATTAAACATGACAACGTCAGTAAGCTATATACACTGAGCTCTATATTTTACAGGAATCAAATGGTATCAATTCTATTTTTGTATTTTTGTGACAGTAAGTCGATACTCAGTTTATAATTCAATGCCAGCCGTCCTTTAAAGTGAAATTGGTTGTTCAGTCTACCATCCCATCAATATTGATTTCTTGAAATGCCTAATTGCACATAATCGGCCTAGGATACTTCCTTAAGTGGAAATCTGCTGTCCACACGATTTCTATGTGCACTTTGATCCCATACACACAATACAGCCTCAATACTCCTTTATTGATTATTTATTTCAAGGAACTAAATGGATTTTAAGAGTCGCTATTAAGTGCTCTTACTATTTTTAACTACAGATTAGCTATGATAGCATACTATTTTAAAATGTACCATATTAACTCATACCAGTTCGCATATTAAAACAATTGCAATGAAATGTTTATAGTTAGTTTCCTCGAATTGTCTAGTTTAACTATATAGTCTCCATTAGCACGTACATTAGTGACACAAAAACCTGTATTATTATTCAATTCTTATCAGCGGCAGTTTATAATGAATGACAAATTGTATTAGTATTTAATTCCATATCAAATAAATTAATCCAGGTAATCTATGTACACCAGTTTACAAAAAAAACAACATATTATTTATTTTCTATATGCAACAGTTTGCAATGAACAAAAAATGTATTATTATTTAATTCTTATAAGCGACAGTTTATATTTAATGAAAACAAGTTCTGTAATAGTATTTAATTCGTTTATAAATAAATTAATCCAGGTAACCTGAATAGAATTTTTTTAAAGTAAAAAAAAAAACTATTATTATTTATTTCTTATACGTAACAACTTATAATGAATGAAAAACTGCATTTTTTATATCAAATAAATCAATTTAAGGTATGTAGGCAAGCAACAGTTTCCAAAGGACAAAAAAACTGTATTATCTTTTAATTCTTTATCAAATAAATCCATACAGGGCACCTACGCGACAGTTTACAAGGGACGGAGCAAGTTGACAGATAACCTGGTGGCTTTGAAGGAAATAAGATTAGAACATGAAGAAGGGGCTCCATGTACAGCTATTAGAGAAGGTTGGTCTAAATAGACACTTTAAATAAAAGTCAATGCCATTGCTGTAGGTTAAAAGTAGCTTGATACTATCCAAGCACTTACAATCCTTGTATTTTTTTTATAAACCTTTGATTATAATTTTCTATAAATATCCTTTTTTCTGGTTTTTATCCAATTTATTAATGATCATATAATGAAATAAATTATGAAACTGGTATCAAAAATGATTTTTTGTTTTTTTATTAAAAATGATGTCAGTTTTGCAGCCTAGTAGATTTTGCTGCATTTTTGTATCGTTTTTCCACTAATTTTTGTTTTAAATTTCTTATTTCTCAAAAATGATATCACTTTTGGTGTCAAAAATGATATCACTTTTGCAGCCTAGTAGATTTTCATATCGTTTTCCACTAATTTTTGTTTTAAATTTATTATTTCCCTGCAGTTTCTTTGCTGAAGGACCTAAAACAAGCGAACATTGTAACGCTCCATGACATTGTGCATACAGATAAATCTTTAACGCTTGTGTTTGAATACCTGGTGAGTGACGTAAATTAAATAAAAAGTAACGTTTCACTGGCTCCAGCAGTTGTGCTTTAGCCTTGAAGGAAAATTCATTTTTTATTGCTTCGCTTATACTTGAATGTTATTTCTCTTGGGAATATGCTTCACGTCTGTGATCTATTGTAGTTATTGCAGGCAGGAATTAACACATAATAGCGAAATGCATTTGCTTACACTATAGTGCTTTTGATAAACAATTAAGTTTGTGTAACGATTGCATAACATGTCTAGAAAGATTTTTTGTGACACTCTAAAAGCCTTGAATTTAAATTAATGCACACTAACTAATACTCTGTTGTCCTGATATTTACATAAATTTCGTAGTCGTTTACAAAAACTAGTTGTTTAGAAAAAACGCCCGGCTGCTGCTGATTGTGGACTCAACCGACCCTCATTAAAACAATCAAAACAATACAATCAACCACACACCTTCTGGCTTCTGCTATTGATTTTTATAGAACAACATGTTGTTTATATAGTGTTATTGTGCCGTCTTGACATGGATTATATTTTATTGTTTGTCTGTGGATTAAAGACTCTTTTACCTACAGCATAGGATTTAAATTAAACGTGTGAAATTAGTTGAGAAAAAATGGTGGTTCTGTCACATTCTTGATGTTATATAATTAACAAAGGGCTGTGTTTTGTATCCCAAAATATCAGAGTTGCTTCTATTTTGATACTTCCTGTCATTACACTTCTTGCTTAAATGCTTCTACAGCAATTGTCCAAAAGTGCTTCACTGGCAAATTTAGCATTAGCTTGGTGTAATTTTAAGTGTTGTTATGAATGATATCTCTTAATTAGTCCTAAGTCCTCACTCCCTACATAGGATAGGGGTTCTGTTTAAAATTAACCCACCCGAGTACCAACCCACAAGACTACCAACCCACACAAGGTTAAATGCAATTCCCTTAAAGTAAATGTCTAAAACCTACCCCTTAGAACTTAATTAAAAAATTGCATTATGATTTCTTTTTTTAAAGCAAATAATAATAAAATCTATCCTAACATTAATAAAAGCTTACTTTTTAACCAGGACCGAGACCTTAAACAATACATGGACATTTACAACAACATTCTGAGCATTAATAACGTTCGGGTAAATATGCTGAACCTTGTTTGCTAAAAATGCTTGTGCAAATATTAATGCAAAATCCCATATTTTCTAGCTATTTCTCTTTCAATTATTAAGAGGTATATCATATTGCCATAAAAGAAGAGTGCTTCATCGGTAAGTGTTTTTTTGCTTATACTTTTTGCTAATGTGAAATTATTTTGTAATTATATTCTCGTGTGGCTGAATGGTTAACTTGGCCGATAAATATACCATTTTTATGCAAATGGGTTGGGTGATTAGCCCATCATGGGTTTAAAACCTAACCCAGGGTTAAAAAAAATATATGGTCTTCCAAAATTTAAATGGTGTTTGTATGTCTTTTTTATTGAGAGCAACTCTCAGCAGAATTATAGAGACTAACACATGCCAAATTAATTTTGCTTTCAAAATGGTATCCACTTCGAAAAACCGTGATTTTCTACTGTTAATCATGGAAAAATATAGTAGGCAACATTGCTGTCTTTATGTTTTTTATGTTCTTTCTTTTAATGTTTTGCATGAGTGCACATGTACGTTCTCACCTTTTAGTTAACATTGTTTTTCATTCATTTTTACTTTGAATGCTATTTGCCAATCAGCAGGATGTGTTAGTTTGCCGATTTGTTTTTATTAGTTTTATTTTTATTTTTAATGTTTCAATTATATTTTAATAAGGAATAAGGTTTAAATACATTAACCTGAACTGCTGTGGTTCTTAGGACTATTTCACCACAAACTGAATAAAATTGCAGCCATCAGTGGGAACATTGTTATGGTCACAAACAACCTAAATTTAAGAAAACAAAATATTTTTCCTTACACCCAATTAACCATATATATTTCGTTTATAACAAGAATAACCTTCAAGAGAATTGATTTTGCAAATTTTCCACTATTTTTAGGAGGTTTTGTTAAGTCCCAATGCTCCCAATGTTTCATTAATTATTACTGAATTGGTCGCACCTTATTATTAACCGTACAGCTGTGTTTTAATTTAATTCTACGCTTTCCAGTTTAGTTCCCCTTGTAATTAATCCTTTGTGGTGACTTGGGTTTAAAGGCAGGCAATTACGTATTTGAAAGCAAATTTGAATTTTAAACAATATAAAAGTCGAACATGTAGTATATATGTGTATATATACAATTATAAAATTGTGTGTATCTTGAAAGCTCATTTGAAAGGTAAAATAAAGTTGACAATAACCGTAAGTCAATTAAAGTAACTCATGCTTTTTCCTGAAATACTTCACATCAAAGATAATATCTGTAAAGTACAAAATAATAAAATGTTATTACTTAAATAATACCATCATTTTTAAACCATAAGGTAACCGAAAGTTGTATTTAATTTGTTTATGTACGTGTAAAACATTATTATAAAAAACATTATTTTTTAATTTTTATACATTTAAAATTTACTATGTATATGTTTTTTTGTCAAGCTACCGTTTTTTTAATCACTAAAATTAAACAAAAGTAATCTGTTGTAAAATATCAAAAAATGGATTCATGTTTAAAAAAAAGAGAATTTTTTCTTTTTTCAGTGACATTAAAACCCCAGAATTTTTTTTAAATTTTTTAAAAAATTTGCAACAATTTTGCATAAGTGTTTGCATTTGGCCAAAAGGACACTTCTACTGTCGGAAATTAAACAAAAGGAATCTGTAGTAAATTATAAAAAATGAAAATAAGTTTTTTTCTTTCTTCAGTGACTTAAAGCCCCAGAACTTGCTTATCAATGACAAAGGAGAACTAAAGTTGGCAGATTTCGGGCTCGCGAGGGCCAAGTCGGTGCCGACGAAAACTTATTCCAATGAAGTGGTTACGCTGTGGTACCGGCCACCAGATGTCCTACTTGGTTCAACTGAGTACAACGCTTCAATAGATATGTGGTGAGTAGTAGTTGGATGGTTAACGCCACCTATACATATACAGACTTAAAGGCCACCGATACATATACAGGCATACAAACAAAATACGGTCTTGGCAACTATTCTGTCAGGGGTTCTAAACTAAAGCCAGTAAAAAAAAAGATATATGATGTGTTGAATGGTAAACACGAACGATTTAAACTAATTCTGTACATAACATTCGATCCGATGATTAAAAAATTAAATAACAAAATACATGGTGTATTTTTTAAATAACAAAATACAAGGTGTATTTTTTAAATAACAAAATACAAGACTGTATTTCGTATTCAATTTATCACCTATAAAGTGCTAACATTTAAAAAGCAAGAAATAATATATCGTAATAGAAAATTTCTGATCGCTCTTGATGGTGAAACTTTGCTCAATTAATAACAATTTTAAAAACACACACAAAAAAGTAATTGGTTCGTATTCGCTCAAAGTTTGAGTTGTCATGGTGCTTCTAATTGTTAACACGAATTCTGCTAAGTATAAGGGTATATTTTGTGTTTAATGTCCCACCCATAAAGTGCTAACATTAGGAATTCAAGTGTCTTCCTTTAAAAATAATATATTGAAATAAAAAAATTGTTCCCAAATTGCCCACTTTAAGTTTATTGCATATTTGTAAATTGTAGTGTTACTATTTTAAAAATTTATTAAAATCTCCAAATGCTTTTAATTGACTGCCAAGAATTGTTTTTTTTAAAATGAGTCATGCTGTCAACACAAAAATGATTTTCTCATTTTTTATTTATTTTCAATTATTTTTTTATTTTTTTCCAACTCTTCAGTCTGCCGATGCAAAAAGTTTTCCCATTTTTTAAATTTATTTCAATCCCCACTGATCCCAGTTTCCGACACATGGTATTGAAAACCACATTGAAAATAATTTAATGAACTTGTCTCTTGTGTGTGATCGGATAATTTCATGGGGTGAACCGGAAGACAGTGACAGTCCTGTCATGTCACCTTCCATCGATTTGTGTTCATCGAAACCTGTCATTAAATCAATATGCGCATGTCACATTGGCTGGCTTTCTTCTATTTAAAGGTCGTTGCATTTGTCCCCTTTATGCCAAAAACAGCTGGATTTGTTAAATTTACACTGCCCTGTATAATAACTATTGATGTAAATTTTATTTTCCCTTTTAATTTATTTAAAAAAATAATCTTAATTTTAAAAATATTAAAATGTTTTTATTTGCAAAAATATCAAAAATCGCGAAATTACTTTAATTTGCAAAATTATTCTAATTTGCAAAATTACTTAAATTTGCAAAATTATTTTAAATTAGAATTAAAAATATAAAATTTACAAAATACTATACAAATTGCAAAATCATTGTATTTTGCCCCAATTTCCAATCATATTGATTTTGTACCACTGTAACGACCTCCCGTCATCCATTTTACATCACTGTGTGACATCATTACGCATTGCCTTTTTCATATACTTTTTGTGCCTGGTCGCTTTGTGTATTTGCAACCAGTTTTTCCTTAGTGTGTTAATGCAAACATTTATTTCAAACCCTATCTGTCACCCATTCTTTAGTGTGTTAATGCAAAAAATCATTTCTATCTGTCATTATCTGTCACATTTCAAACTCTATTTGTTATCATAGTGTGTTACTGCAAACATCAAACCCACCCCCATCTGTCACCCATTTATTTAATCCACCTCTTGCTCTATAAGCCAAGATGGAGTGCCCTGTATACTGCCGTGCATAGCACAAGTCAATCCGCTGTTAGTTTGACAACAAAACCTCTCCCCAGGGGTATCGGATGTATCTTCTATGAGATGGCATCTGGTCGGCCGTTATTCCCCGGATCCACCGTATCGGATCAACTTCAATTGATCTTCCGGACTCTGAGTACTCCAACGGAGGAGACGTGGTCCAACGTCACCAGGCTGCCTGGATACAAGTGAGCTCTTTTTTTGCATAAAAATATAACGGCCCAGGCCTGGAAAAAGATGAAACACTGACGGAAAAAAAACATTTGTAAAATGATCGAAACTAGTTGCATAAGAGTTTATTATGCTATTAAAATAATATGTTAAATGACACAAAAAGGGTAATAACTTCCATTCTATGCATAATGCACTGTAGCATTAATAGGGGTATTTGTGTCTATCAAATTGAGTGCTTCATTGGCAAAGGAAATAATGGTCATTGCATTGTTCAAATAAATTGGCGAAGGTTAAACTGAAATAGCCTCAATGGCATCTTGGCAGTTGTCCCTTGGTAATTCTCATGACAATCTCCATTTCCAGTCCCTGGGGATAAAAACAATGCAACGGTGTACTATTCATAAGCGTTGAATCTCCTAGAATCCATATACACCTTTTTTAGTATAGCCTACTCAATTTAAATGCACAATTTTTTTTTAACCATCGATTTGTCACCACGACTGATAACATTAGCTTGGATAGATACATTTAAATGGTCTCACGCTGACATATATTGATTCTTTCCATCAACCTGTGCGCAGAGAACACATAAGAAGGTTCCATGAAGGGGAATCTCTTCGGTCAATTGCGCCAAGGCTGGAGCAAGATGGCCTCGACCTGTTGGCTAATCTGCTGGAGGTGAGAATTTTAATCAATACAATTTACTTTCTCACCAATACGGTTTTGGTAACAACTTATTTTCACACCAATGCCATTTTGGTAACAACTTATTTTCACACAAATACAATTTTGGTAACAATTTATTTTCACACCAATACGGTTTTGGTAACAACTTATTTTCACACCAATGCCATTTTGGTAACAACTTATTTTCACACAAATACAATTTTGGTTACAACTTATTTTCACACAAATACAATTTTGGTAACAACTTATTTTCACACAAATACAATTTTGGTAACAATTTATTTTCACACAAATACAATTTTGGTAACAATTTATTTTCACACAAATACAATTTTGGTAACAACTTATTTTCACACCAATGCCATTTTGGTAACAACTTATTTTCACACAAATACAATTTTGGTTACAACTTATTTTCACACAAATACAATTTTGGTAACAACTTATTTTCACACAAATACAATTTTGGTAACAATTTATTTTCACACAAATACAATTTTGGTAACAATTTATTTTCACACAAATACAATTTTGGTAACAACTTATTTTCACACAAATACAATTTTGGTTACAATTTATTTTCACACAAATACAATTTTGGTAACAACTTATTTTCACACAAATACGATTTTTATAAAAACTTATTTTCACATCAATTCGATTTTGGTAACAACTTATTTTCACACCAATACGGTTTTGGTAAGTCTTTGGTATAATATGATGCTAAAACCTAAGTGTTGATGCTAAATTGACACAGGAATAAGTTGTGATGTCAAAATTGACATGTTGGTGTATTTGAATTGGACATTACAATTTTTACAAGGGAGCTAAACTATTCTATATCCAGTACAATCCGGAAAAGCGCATGGTCGCCCACGAGGCAGTCCACCATTCTTTCTTCAAAACCCTCGGCGAAAATGTTCACAAACTACCCGACAGTAAGTCCACTAACCCAAGAATAAGCTTTATAAACAATTATTGGGGAAATTTTGTGTATCTTATCCTCCGTGAACCACAGAATTGGATGTTTTTGGTAAAGCTAATAGGAGGGATAGAGTGTAGTGAAAGAAGAAAACTGCTCATAAAATAAAAAATTAGGCTTTTAGTGATAGTACTGGGGTTGGGGTTAGTCCTGGGTTATTATGTGAGTTTTGGGTAGGTTTTTTTTTCTATACCTTTAGTGAGCAGTTTCACCCCTTTGTTCTAAAGCCAACATGGACAACATACGGCCCGCTGGCCGTGTCCGGCCCGTTAGGGATTTTGAGCGGTTCACAAACTATATCTAACCATACCCTGTAATTAAGATGTTAAATACTATTCGTGTAATAATCCGGCCCACCAAGAATCTCTTTTTCCCACATCTGGCCCGCCGACGAACAAAGTCAATATAATTAAATATACATGAACTTTTGCATACTTTCGGCTACATAGTTCTGGCCATCTAAGTTCAAAAAATGCATTTTTTATTGTATTACTAAAAATTTTTTATTGCTAAAAAGTCTTCAGGTCTATTCAATAAAATTTGCTTTGTTGCTTTCAATAAGAATCAAGTTGCATCATGTATTGCGTGTTTCTTACGGTTTACTAGTCCATAAAATTACAAATCAAAACATCATAAACAGTTGGCAGAATCGATAGTCCACGGTATTCTGGTGATGTGTTGCGTGAATTGGATTAACTGTTTTGACATAGAACATGAAAGTTGCTACCCTCAAACTACTGGGCTCATGTTCTTACCATTCCACCCAAAGGAAAAGTGATGAAAATAAGTTTATCTGTTTAGTGTAAGCCTCTAGGTCCAAAATGTTAAGCCAATAGGTCCGAGCTTCAAAATGTTAGGCCTACCTGTCCAAGCTTAAAAACCTATCCATCTAAGCTTGGAAATTTTCTGTCTATTCGTCCAAACCATTAAATATTTCCCATTCTTTCAATAGAGCTTTATTGCGAACCAATTTCACTCCACAAAAGTTTACAACCGGAATTTTATATTCTGTTTCCTCACTTACAATAAGTGGTTTTTCCTGTTGGCGTATTTTCCATAGCATTTAAGTAGCCACTGAATGCTGTATTTCAGCACACATTATAATATACTTACATCACATGAGCAGATGCTCACAATTCCTCATTCTAAATATCCATGGCCATCCATGCACTTAACCAACAATGCCCTATGGGCCCAGGAGTATATTAATGTATGAAAAGTTAAAAATTATAATGCAGAACAGCCCAGTAAAGTATCCTTTACTGGCCTGCAAATCCAAACCATGTACTTGGTGTCATGTATTAGGGCTCTATTAGACTTATGCACATAGTCAAAAATATAGATATTCCGAGTTCAACAATAAAACAAAGAATTGACTATTAATTTCCTACTATTAATTTATATTTTTTGAAGGTTTTAGGCACTAAATAATATGTAGTATTCACGTACGGGTTAAACAATGACTATAACATGCGGCCGGGGATAAGAAACGCAGAAGCAACTTAAACATTTAACCCTCCATCCCATATTTGCAGCCACCTCTATTTTCACACTCCCCGGCGTAGCACTGAGCAAGAACCCAGGTAGTCGTAGCATCCACCACACCAGTAGAGGTGGAAGAAGACAATCCATGCTTTTCTGATCCCTTGAAAGCAGAATCGGTCATTAACAGACGATGGTTGAAGTAGATTCTATTTTTGCTTTTTTAAATTATTTCCGGGCGATTTCGGTTGTCCTGTCAAATTCGAACCTGTACTACTGTGAAGTGTAAAACACACGCTTCAGCTTTTTGTACTTTGTTAATTATACATTCGACACCGTATATAAATACAGAGTATACTCGTAACAAAACGGGGTTATGTGGTTAACCCTGTAATTGAAACTGCCTTTTTCCCCATTTACATGTTAAAATCAAGTTACTGTACTACATGTTTAAGGCTAGCAATCTTTTAAACCCATTAAAACCTAGTACAATTGCACTGGAGTTTATTGTTACTTTAATGCATTCCTTTAGATATAGAATTCTAGTCAAAAATGCAGCATTTTCGACCTTTTAATTTACCTGCAATTTACCAATCTGTGATAAAGATTGGTGATAAACAAGACAAACCATTTAACTTACAGTGGATTACCAAATCATTCAAAAACTTCCTGTAAATATTATCAATGTGACACAGTGTTGTCTCATATGTTCAAAATCAAACTACAATTTCTCCTTAAACTTTGCAACCGATTTCAATTTTGCTGATTCAGACTTTTATGACACGATTTTTCCAAGCATTTAGCACAAGGTGCTGTTTGAACTGTTTATAATGCACGCTTTAAATTGTTTGACAAATCTCATTTTATTCGAGTTTAAAAACCTTCTAGTTCTAATTCTATTGGCGTTTATCCTGGTTTAATGTTCTTGTTATTTCGCTTTGAATTAATTTTCAATACCTTAAGTGCTGTAGTGAATGAAATCTTCTTTTTTTTAGTTGCAATTTTTTTAGTCTTCTTTTAAACACTGTTCTCTATTGTGGCCACGACGCGTGTGTTTCTGTAATAATTGTAATGTGCATGGTGCAACGATAGTGGTTTTATGGCGTACCAATACAACGTAATCGACGCACAAGACTTGTGTCTGTCGGTTTCATTTCCTTGTGGTCAAGTTTGACCGTCGAGTAGGCTAGCAGGTTTTTTTGACCGAGCCAAGTTTCGAATCCATATTGGCCTCGTCACAAGTACCGTTTTTGTATATAAGATTATGTATATGTATCGGCCGCGTAAACCATTTGACCGTACAGTAGGCAAGCAGGTTGGTTGTGTTTTCAGACAAGACACTTGGTGGATATTGCATAAACCTAGTCGATAAATGGGTTGTACCAAAATTTTAAGGAACTTGTGAATCATACACAACACACTACAATAGCTTCGGTAATCCGACGGTGGGCGTGAGGTGATCTGACGATTACCCGTGTGTTAACCCCATATTGGTTTTTCCATTTACTGGGATAAACACGAATATCATTTTTTTTGTTTACCGTGCCAAGTTCCGAACCCATGATGGGTTCGTCACCAGGACGGTTTTATTGTATAAGAGTCGGTATATGTTTATCGGTCGCGATAACCATTAGGTCACACGACCGTATGAATATCATAACCATTCGGAGTCGACGGACACTCCAGCGTCACCAAGCGGAATACCGCTGTACAGGGAGCACCCGAGAACACCGCCGCCACGCTACACGTCGAACATCGACGACGCGGGTCCCAAGAAAGTCGGTCCCTCACCGAACCGGCCCAGAGTAGCGTTTGTGAACACGACTGAGTCATCGGCACCGTACACCACAAGGTCGTCGAGCGGCCAGGTAATATTGCAACCACTTACACGCAAAGTATTGGATAACCAGCAGTCATGCGGTCAAAGCCACGCTCACACATATACTTGCATAGCATTCTATATCGACCGAACCGCAAAATTCGGGTAAAACAGCATAAAACCTGTTTGATGCAGTGTTTCCTTTTTAGCCACACTTTACGTGGAACTAAGGATAGGGTTGGTTAAGAAATACAAATGCAAATTGCAAGTAATAACCATATTCTGTACTAACAATGCTAGAGTGCGATGGTCGTCTTAAGCTTCGTCTGTACGGTCGTTTGGCCAAAGGCTTAACGCGACCCATGCATATACCGACTTTAATACAAAAACGGTCCTATAACGAGCCAATCATGGGTTCGAAACTTTGATCAGTAAAAACATTGAAGGAATGGTCCAATCATACATGACACATTACAATAGCTCCGGTAACACGACGTTGATCGTGGGTTAATCTGACGTTTACCAGAAGGGTTACAGGTACGAAACTATAGTCTCTAGCTAATCGGTTGTGTCCTTGGGCAAGGCACTTAACGAGATATTCCCCGAACCCAGCGAAAACCGTAATCGCCATGTAACTATCAAACGGAGCGACATAAAAACGGAAAACTTTTTAAGTCAGTTGCTTTTGGGGGTCGGACTAATCAGTAAAATAAATTATATTTTTTCAAGATGTCTATGAGTTTCAATCTCTAGGGTGTTTCCCCTAAAAAGATACTCAAATTAACAGTGTGTGTGCATTTTAATCCATAAATTGGAAATATATTTTAATTGCTGCAGCGTCGTTCAGTTTTGTTTCAGAATTTAGTTAGGTAACGATGTCTCAAGGTGTGTGTGCTCTGCGTTCGCTATGCAAGCCGAACTATGGTGGCGTGCAGTGCGTATATAGCGGTCACATGCAACAACGGCGTGCAAAGTCCCAAAAGAAAGTACAGAAGGTGCTGTATACGAAAAAAATGAAACAACGCATTCCAATCAACTGGAGAGATGTAAGTTTGCTATATTGTTAATATTCTATATGCTTTTATAAACATTTTGTCCGACCGCTTAGTCAGGCGGTTTAGTGCGACACCTTTCGGCCGAAAAGTTGTAGGTTCGAAACTGGTCACTAGCTAATCGGTTGTGTCCTTGGGCAATTGGGTTTCGGAATAAATAGTTTTATTCCCTTTTTATTTTTTTCCTTGTTGTGGTTTTAACTACTGCGTTTGTATACTTAGTACATTTGGCAAGGCTTTATTTCAATTTGCCCGGTAATTTAATGGTTTAATGGATCAACAAAAACCAATGTCTCTATCAAATTAACACACTGTGCAATAGCTGTGGTAACCCAAGAGGTAATGTCATGTGCTATAAGCCCTCTGCATTTTATAACCCCAGAATTATTATATCTTAAACTGGCTTTCCATGGAACATTACAACCTACAAAACTGGGGTTAGAGTTAAAGTGAGTTTTGTGGTCGATTACTTTTTCTCCTTATGTGCAGTTTACCTTTCTTTCCATAAGTGTTGTCTGACAGTGGTCACGAGCCAAACCCATCTTATAATTGCCTCTGTGTTTTAAATTTATATTGACATCTTATTTAAACTGAGTTTGCCATGCAAACCATGCAATGTAGGTGAACTACAACCCAGCTCAGATCCCATCAGCATGGAAACCTGACAACTGGGATGAAAAAAGAAAGATTGATTATAAGAGGGAAGAAGAGATGGCCAAGTATATCCCAGGGTGAGAAAAGTGTGTTTCATAAAAAATTGGATTTTTATGGGCCCTTCTGTATATATTTTTAATTAAAAAGCCATCGGGGCATAATGCATTGTACATAATGCAACAACTTTCACGTTGTGCAAAATAACTCAATTACTTCCCTAAAAATTGTAATTTTTTACAATGATGGCTGTTATTCTACGCTTTTTCTTCTTCCCTTTGTTATATTTACTGGAATAAAAAATACATATCTTGATTTTAGTGTAAGATAATAAACCATCTGAGCATATTGAATTGAGTTGTAAAATTGTCTAAGCATTAAGGTAAAACATTTTTTTGACTTAGTGTTTTTTTTCTTTTGAGAGCTCAATTCTGAGACAATTTCAGTAGGTACATTTTGATAAGGGGTTTTTAAAGAATTCCAATTTTTTGTATGTAGTTATAAATCTTGTTTTTAAATCGCAGCTATAAGAAAAAAGTTCCTCTTGAAATGCAAGAAGATTACCAGAAAGAGCCAGCTTTCTTCGTGGGTGAGGAAACGGAAATTTCCGGAACTTTCAAGCAGAGTTTGTTCCTTACAAAGTCTGTTATGCCAGTAACGGGGTTACCGCGTCAAGTTATGGATTTAGTTGATTCTTACCCAATTGATATGGAGGACTGCTGCCAGGATGAAAGAGTTAAACAGGTACACTGCTTTTTAATTTAAAAGTTAAAAAATTTAAATTTTAACAGTTAAAAAATGCTTCACAATACAATAGTTTCATAGCGGTTCCATAGTATCTCTTAGACCAGAAATAAGTCCCCTTTACAATGTCACAATAAGATAACCTATGGAAAAAAAACTCTAATTATAACGGTTACCACGATTGTGATAAAGCCTAAAAAGCCCATTACTTGAGCCAGGTAGCTATCATGCATCCGCAAAGAGCGGTCAAGTCTGCTAATACCCTAAAACTGATATGCAAACTGTTTACAACATCAGTGCTTCCAACTGTATTACCTAATACCCTGCAGTGCCATTTATGGTGTGTGGTTGTGTTGTGTATTACAGTAGTCAACACCATGGGCGTCGGATA